>JBBYHK010478526.1:0-18354 GCA_038382065.1 Adansonia grandidieri | reverse complement strand
AGCTTTTCTTATGAAACCAAAGCATCAATGTCATTCATCCCAATGAGGAGAATGAGTTTATGGTGCCCAATCTTGAATGGAAAAGAGATTACTATGTTAATCCGTGTTTGTTCCTATTGGCAAACAAACTTTAATTCAAAAAAATAGTGGAAAGAAAAGCTTTTCTATTGAAACCAAAGCATCAAAGTCATTCATCCCCAAAAGGAGAATGAGTTTATGGTGCCCAATCTTGAAAGGAAAGGTGATTATAATGTAAATTTTTGTTTAACCCAATTGACAAATGAACTTTGATTCTAAAAAATAGTGGGGACAAAACCATTTTAAATGAAACCAAAGCATCAATGTCCTTCATCCCAAAGAGGAGAATAAGTTTATGGTGCCCAATCAAGAAAATAAAAGAGATTACTATGCACATCTGTGTTTGTCCCACTTGCAAACAAAATTTGATTCAAAAAAATGGTGGGAACAAAAGCTTTTTAAAGGAAAACAAAGCATCAATGCCATTTATCGAAATATAGGGAATGAGGTTATGGTGCCTAATCATGAAAAGAAAGGGGATTATTATGTGAATCCGTGTTTGTCCTCATTGACAAATGAACTTTAACTCTAAAAAATGTTGGAAAGAGAAGCTTTTCTTAAGAAACCAAAGCATTAATGCCATTCATCCTAATGAGAAGAATGAGTTTATCATGCCTAATCATGAAAAGGAAAGAGATTACTATGTATATCCGTGTTTGTCCCAATTGGCAAACAAACTTTAATTCTAAAAAATAGTGGAAGGAAAAATATTTTAAATGAAACCAAAGCATCAATGTCATTTATCCCATTAAGGAGCATGCATTTATGGTGCCCAATCATGAAATGAAAGGAGATTATTATGTGATTTCGTGTTTGTCCTAACTGATAATTGAACTTTAACTCTAAACAATGATGGAATGAAAAACTTTTCTTATGAAACCAAAGCATCAATGTCATTCATCCCAATGAGGAGAATGAGTTTATGGTGCCTAATCATGAAAAGAAAGGAGATTACTATGTGAATCCATGTTTGTCTCAATTAGCAGATGAACATTAACACTAAAAAATGATGGAAAGAAAAGCTTTTCTTATGAAAGGAAAGCATCAATGTCATTCATCCCAATGCGAAGAACGAGTTTATGGTGCCCAATCTTGAAAAGAAAGGTGATTACTATGTCAGTTCGTGTTTGACCCAATTGAGAAATGAACTTTGATTCTAAAAAATGGTGGGAACAAAAACATTTTAAATAAAACCAAAGCATCAATATCATTCATCCCAATGAGGACAATGAGTTCATGGTACCCAATCAAGAAAAGAAAAGAGAATACTATGTGAATCCATGTTTGTCACAATCGGCAAACGAACTTTAATTCTAAAAAAGGTTGGGAACAAAAGCTTTTTAAAGGAATCCAAAGCATCAAAGCGGGGAATGAGTTTACGGTGCCCAATCTTGAAAAGAAAAGAGATTATTATGTGAATCCGTGTTTCTCCTAATTGATAAACAAATTTTAACTCAAAAAAATGATCACAAGAAAAGCTTTACTTATGAAACTAAAGCATCAATGTCATTCATCCCAACAAGGAGAATGACTTTATGGTGCCTAATCTGGAAAAGAAAACACATTACTATGTGAATCCATATTTATCCTAATTGGCAAACAAACTTTAATTCTAAAAAATGGTGGAATGAAAAGCTTTTCTTACTAAACCAAAGTATCAATGTCATTCATCCCAATGAGTAGAATAAGTTTATGGTGCCCAATCGTGAAAGGAAAGGAGATTATTATATGAATCCATGTTTGTCCCAATTGACAAATGAACTTTAACTCAAAAAAATAATGGTAAGAGAAGCTTTACTTATAAAACCAAAGCATCAATGTCATTTCATCCCAATAAGGAGAATGAGCTTATGGTGCCCAATCTTGAAAAGAAAGCACATTACTATGTGAATCTGTATTTGTCCTAATTGGCAAACAAATTTTAATTCTAAAAAATGGTGGTATGAAAAGCTTCTTTTATGAAACTAAAGCATCAATGTCATTCATCCCAATGAGGAGAATGAGTTTCTAGTGCCCAATCATGAAAAGAAAAAGGATTATTATGTGAATCCATGTTTGTTCTCATTGACAAATGAACTTTAACTCTAAAAAATGTTTGAAAAAGAAGTTTTTCTTAAGAAACCAAAGCATGAATGCCATTCATCCTGATGAGGATAATGAGTTTATCATGCCCTATCATGAAAAGAAAGAGGATTATTATGTGAATCCGTGTTTATTCTCATTGAAAAATGAATTTTAACTCTAAAAAATGTTGAAAAGAGAAGCTTTTTTTAAGAAACCAAAGAATAAATGCCATTCATCCCAATGAGGAGAATGGGTATATCGTGCCCAATCATGAAAAAGAAGGAGATTACTATGTAAATCTGCGTTTGTTCCAATTGGCAAACAAACTTTATTTTTGAAAAACGGTGGAAAGAAAAACATTTTAAATGAAACTAAAGCATCAATGTCATTCATCCCATTAAGGAGCATGAGTTTATGGTGCCTAATCATGAAATGAAAGGAGATTATTATGTGATTCCATGTTTATCCTAATTGATAATTAAAATTTAACTCTAAACAATGATGGAATGAGAAGCTTTTCTTATAAAACCAAAGCATCAATGTCATTCATCCTAATGAGGAGAATAAGTTTATGGTGCCCAATAACGAAAAGAAAGGAGATTACTATGTGAATCCGTGTTTGTCTTAATTGGCAAATGAACATTAACTCTAAAAAATGATGGAAAGAGAAGCTTTTCTTATGAAAGGAAAGCATCAATATCATTCATCCCAATGTGGAGAATAAGTTTATGGTGCCCAATCTTGAAAAGAAAGGTGATTACTATGTTAGTTCGTGTTTAACCCAATTGAGAAATAAACTTTGATTCTAAAAAATGGTAGGAACAAAAACATTTTAAGTGAAAGCAAAGCATCAGTATCATTCATCCTAATGTGGACAATGAGTTAATGGTGCCCAATCAGGAAAAGAAAGGAGAATACTATGTGAATCCGTGTTTGTCACAATCGGTAAATGAAGTTTGATTCTAAAAAAGGGTGGGAACAAAAGCTTTTTAAAGGAAACCAAAGCATCAATGTGGGGAATAAGTTTACGGTGCCTAATCTTGAAAAGAAAGGAGATTCTTATGTGAATCCGTGTTTGTCCTAATTGACAAATAAACTTTAACTCAAAAAAATGATGGTAAGAAAAGCTTTACTTATGAAACCAAAGCATCAATGTCATTCATTCCAATGAGGAGAATGACTTTATGGTGCCTAATCTTGAAAAAAAAGCGCATTACTATATGAATCTGTATTTATCCCAATTGGCAAACAAACTTTAATTTTAAAAAATGGAGGAATGAAAAGCTTTTCTTACTAAACCAAAGCATCAATGTCATTCATCCCAATAAGTAAAATGAGTTTATGGTGCCCAATTGTGAAAAGAAAGGAGATTATTATATGAATCCATGTTTGTCCCAATTGACAAATGAACTTTAACTCAAAAAAATGATGGTAAGAGAAGCTTTACTTATAAAACCAAAGTATTAATGTCATTCATCCTAATGAGGAGAATGAGTTTATGGTGCCCAATCTTGAAAAGACAGCACATTACTATCTGAATCTGTATTTGTCCTAATTACCAAACAAACTTTAATTCTAAAAAATGGCAGTATGAAAAGGTTTTCTTATGAAACTAAAGTATTAATGTCATTCATCCAAATAAGGAGAATGAGTTTATAGTGCCCAATCATGAAAAGAAAGGGGATTATTATGTGAATCCATGTTTGTCCTCATGGACAAATGAACTTTAACTCTAAAAAATGTTGAAAAAAGAAGCTTTTCTTAAGAAACCAAAGCATCAATGCCATTCATCCCAATAAGGAGAATGAGTTTATCATGCCCAATCATGAAAAGGAAGGAGATTACTATGTAAATCCGCATTTGTCCCAATTGGCAAACAAACTTTAATTCTAAAAAATGATGGAAAGAAAAACATTTTAAATGAAACCAAAACATCAATGTGATTCATCCCATTGAGGAGCATGAGTTTATGGTGCTTAATCATGAAATGAAAGGAGATTATTATGTGAATCCGTATTTGTCCCAATTGACAAATGAACTTTAACTCAAAAAAATAATGGAATGAGAAGCTTTTCTTATGAAACCAAAGCGTCAATGTCATTCATCCCAATAAGGAGAATAAGTTTATGGTGCCCAATCATGTCTCAATTGGCAAATGAACTTTAACTCTAAAAAATGATGGAAAAAAAAGCTTTTCTTATGAAAGGAAAGCATTAATGTCATTCATCCCAATGCAAAGAATGAGTTTATGGTGCCCAATCTTGAAAAGAAATGCGATTACTATGTCAATCCGTGTTTGACCTAATTGAGAAATGAACTTTGATTCTAAAAAATGGTGGGAACAAAAACATTTTAAATGAAACCAAAGCATCAATATCATTCATCCCAATAAGGACAATGAGTTTATGGTGCCCAATCAAGAAAAGAAAGGAGAATACTATATGAATCCGTGTTTGTCACAATCGGCAAACGAACTTTGATTCTAAAAAAGGGTGGGAACAAAAGCTTTTTAAAGGAAACCAAAGCATCAATGCAGGGAATGAGTTTATGGTGTCCAATCTTGAAAAGAAAATAGATTATTATGTGAATCTGTGTTTGTCCCAACTGAGAAATAAACTTTAATTCAAAAAAATGATGGTAAAAAAAGCTTTACTAATGAAACCAAAGCATCAATGTCATTCATCCCAACGAGAAGAATGAGTTTATGATGCCCAATCTTGAAAAGAAAGTACATTACTATGTGAATCCGTATTTGTCCCAATTGGCAAACAAACTTTAATTCTAAAAAATGGTGGCATGAAAAGCTTTTCTTATGAAACTAAAGCAACAACGTTATTCATCATAATAAGGAAAATGAGTTTATAGTGCCCAATCATGAAAAGAAAGGGGATTATTATGTGAATCCGTGTTTGTCCTCATTGAGAAATGAACTTTAACTCTAAAAAATGTTGGAAAGAGAAGCTTTTCTTAAGAAACCAAAGCATCAATGCCATTCATCGCAATGAGGAGAATGAGTTTATCATGCCCAATCATGAAAAGGAAGGAGATTACTTTGTAAATCCGCATTTGTCCTAATTGGCAAACAAACTTTAATTCTAAAAAATAGTGGAAAGAAAAACATTTTAAATGAAACCAAAGCATCAATGTCATTTATCCCATTAAGAAGCATGAGTTTATGATGCCCAATCATGAAAAGAAAGGCAATTACTATGTGAATCCGTGTTTATCCCAATTGACAAATGTACTTTAACTCTAAGAAATGATAGAAAGAGAAGCTTTTCTTATGAAACCAAAGCATCAATGTCAGTCATCCCAATGAGGATAATAGTTTATGGTGCTTAATCATGAAAAGAAAGGAGATTACTATATGAATCTGTGTTTATCACAATTGGCAAACAGACTTCAATTCTAAAAAATGGTGGAAAGAAAAACTTTTCTTACAAAACCAAAGCATCAATATTATTCATCCCAATAAGGAGAATGAGTTTATGGTGCCCAATCTTGAAAAGAATTGAGATTACTATGTGAATCTATGTTTGTCCCAATTGACAAATGAACTTTAACTCTAAAAAAGGATGGAAAGAGAAGCTTATGGTGGAGATTATCGTGCGAATCCTTTCTTTTCGCCAATTGACACACAAACTTTAATTCTGAAAAATGGTGAAAGGAAAGCTTTTCTTATGAAACTAAAGCATCATCATCATTCATTCCAATAAGGAGAAAGAAATTATGGCGCCAAATGATGAAAAGAAAAGAGATTATTATGTGACTCCGTGTTTGTTCCAACTGATAAATGAACTTTAACACTAAAAAATGATTAAAAGAGAAGTTTTTCTTAAGAAACCAAAGCATCAATGTCATTCATCCCAATAAGGAGAATGAGTTTATGGTGCCCAATCATAAAAAGAAAGGAGATTGCTATATGAATCCGTGTTCATCCTAATTGACAAATGACTTTGATTCTAAAAAATGGTGGGAACAAAAGCTTATTGGAGGAAACTAAAGCATCTATGCCATTTATCGAAATACGGGGAATGAGTTTATGTGCCCAATCTTGAAAAAAAAAGAGATTATTAAGTAAATCCATGTTTGTCCCAATCTACAAATGAACTTAACTCTAAAAAATGATGGAAAGGTAAGCTTTTCTTATGAAACCAAAGCATTAATGTCATTCATCCCAATAAGGAGATTGAGTTTATGGTACCCAATCATGAAAAGAAAGGGCATTAAATATGAATCCGTGTTTGTCCTAATTGGCAAACAAACTTTAATTCTAAAAAATGGTTGAATGAAAAGCTTTTTTTACTAAACCAAAGCATCCACGTCATTCATCCTAATGAGGAGAATGAGTTTATACTGGCCATTCATGAAAAAAAGGAAGATTACTATGGAAATCTGTGCTTGTCCTAATTGACAATTGAATTTTGATTCTAAAAAATGGTGGGAACAAAAGCTTTTGAAAGGAAACCAAAGCATCAATTCCATTTATTGAAATACGGGGAATGAGTTTGTGGTGCCCAATCATGAAAACAAAGGAGATTATTATATGAATCTATGTTTATCCCAATTGACAAATGGACTTTAACACTAAAAAAATGGTGGAAAGAGAAGCTTTTCTTATGAAACCAAAGCATCAATGTCATTTATCCTATTCAAGAGAATAAGTATACGGTGCCTAATAATGAAAATAAAAGAGACTACTCTATCAATCCATGTTTGTCCCAATTGACAAATGAACTTTAACTTGAAAAAATGGCGGAAAGAGAAGCTTTTCTTATGAAACCAAAGCATCGATGTCATTTATCCCAATGAGTAAAACGAGTTTATGTTGCCTAATCATGAGAAAAAAGGTGATTATTTTATGATTCCATCTTTATCCTAATTGACAGAGGAACTTTGAATCTAAAAAATGGTGGGAAGAAAAGCTTTTTAAATAAAGCCAAAACGTCAACACCATTTATCCTAATGAGGAAAATGAGTTTATGGTGCCTACTCATGAAAAGAAAAGAGATTACTATGTGAATCCATGTTTGTCCCAAATGAAAAATAAACTTTAACTCTACAAAATGATAGAAAGAGAAGCTTTTCTTATGAAACCAAAGCATCAATGTCATTCATCCTAAGGAGGAGAATAAGTTTATAGTGCCCAATCATGAAAATAAGGGGGATTATTATGTGAATCCATACTTATCCTAATTGACAAATGGACTTGAACACTAAAAAATGGTGGATAGAGAAGCTTTTCTTATGAAACCAAAGCATCAATGTCATTTATCCCATTCAACAGAATAAGGTTATGGTGCCCAATAATGAAAATAAAAGTGACTACTCTGTCAATCCGTGTTTGTCCCAATTAACAAATGAACTTTAACTCTAAGAAATGGTGGAAAGATAAGCTTTTCTTATGAAACCAAGGTATTGATGTCATTTATCCTAATGAATAGAACGAGTTTATGTTGCCTAATCATGAGAAAATATGGCGATTATTATGTGATTCCGTCATTATCCTAATTGATAGACGAACTTTGAATCTAAAAAATAGTGGGAAGAAAAGCTTTTTAAATAAAGCCAAAGTGTCAGCGCCATTTATCCCAATGAGGAGAATCAGTTTATGGTGCCCAATCATGAAAAGAAAGGAGATTATTATGTGAATCTGTGTATGCCTTAGTTGACAAGCGAATTTTAATTCTTAACAATGGCAGAAAGAAAAGCTTTTCTTGTGAAACCAAAGCATCAATATCATTTATCCTAAGAAGAGAATGAGTTTATGGTGCCCAATCATAAAAAAAAAAGAGACTACTATGTGAATCCGTGTTCGTCCCAACTAACAAAAGAACTTTAACTATAAAAAATGATGGAAAGAAAAGTTTTTTCATGAAATCAAAGCATTAATGCCATTTATCCCAATTAGGAGAATGAGTTTATGGTCCCTAATCATGAAAAGAAAGGAGATTATCATGTGAATCCATGTTTGTCCCAATTGACAAATGAACTTTAACATTAAAAAATGATAGAAAGAGAAGCATTTCTTATGAAAACAATATGTCAATGCCATTTATCCCAACGAGGAGAATGAGTTTATGGTGCCCAATCATGAAAAAAATCTGATTACTATATGAATCTGTGTTTGTCCCACTTGACAAATGAACATTAACCTTAAAAAATGATGAAAAGAGAAGCTTATGGTGGAGGTTATCATGCGAATCCTTTTTTTGTCTTAATTGACAAACAAACTTTAATTCTAAAAAATGATGTAAAGATAAGCTTTTCTTATGAAACTAAAGCATCAACGTCATTCATCCCAATAAGGAGAATGAGTTTATGGTGCCCAATCATGAAAAAAAAAGAGATTACTATGTCAATCCATGTTTGTCCCAACTGACAAACAAACTTTGATTCTAAAAAATGGTGGGAACCAAAGCTTTTTAAAGGAAACAAAAGCAACAATGCCATTTATTGAACTGCGAGGAATTAGTTTATGTGCCCAATCTTAAGAAAAGAAAGGAGATTATTATGTGAATTCGTGTTTGTCCCAATTGACAAATGAACTTTAACTCTAAAAAATGATGGAAAGAGAAGCTTTTCTTATGAAACCAAAGCATCAATGTCATTCATCCCAATGAGGAGAATGAGTTTTTAGTGCCCAATCTTTAAAAGAAAAGACATTACTATATGAATCTGTGTTTGTCCCAATTGGCAAACAACTTTAATTCTAAAAAATGGTGGAATTGAAAGCTTTTCTTACTAAACTAAGGCATCAATGTCATTCATCCCAATGAGGAGAATGCATTTATGGTGTCCAATCTTGAAAGAAAAGGACATTACTATGTGAATCCGAGTTTGTCCCAATTGGAAAACAAACTTTAATTCTAAAAATTATGGAATGAAAAACTTTTCTTACTAAACCAAAGCATAATGTCATTCATCCCAATAAAAAGAATGAGTTTATGGCCGCCATTCGTGAAAAGAAAGGAGATTACTATGTGAATCTATGTTTTTCCCTATTGGCAAATGAATTTTGATTCTAGAAGATGGTGGGAACAAAAGCTTTTTAAAGGAAACCAAAGCATTAATGCCATTTATCAAAACGTGGGGAATGAGTTTGTGGTGCCCAATCATGAAAAGAAAAGAGATTACTATGTGAATTCGTGTTTATCCCAATTGACAAATGAACTTTAACTCTAAAAAATGATGGAAAGAGAAGCTTTTCTTATGAAACCAAAGCATCAATATCATTCATCCCAATGAAGAGAATGAGTTTATGGTGCCCAATCATGAAAAGAAAGGACATTACTATGTGAATCAGTGTTTGTCATAATTGGCAAACAAATATTAATTCCAAAAAATAGTGGAAACAAAAGGTTTTCTTACAAAGCCAAAGCATCAGTGTCCTTCATCCCAATGAGGAAAATGAGTTTATGGTGCCCAATCTTGAAAAGAATGGAGATTACTATGTGAATCCTTGTTTGTCCCAATTGGCAAACAAACTTTAATTCTAAAAAATGGTCGAAAGAAAAGCTTTTCTGTTGAAACCAAAGCAACAATGTCATTCACCCCAATGAGGAGAATGAGTTTATGGTGCCTCATCTTGAAAGGAAGGGACATTACTATGTGAATTCGTGTTTGTCCTAATTGGCAAACAAACTTTAATTCTAAAAAATGGTGGAATAAAAAGCTTTTCTTACTAAACCAAAGCATCAATGTCATTCATCCAGATGAGGAGAATAAGTTTATGGTGCCCAATCGTGAAAAGAAAAGAGATTACTATGTGAATTCGTGTTTGTCCCAAGTGACAAATGAACTTTGATTCTAAAAAATGGTGGGAACAAAAGCTTTTTAAAGGAAACCAAAGCATCAATGCCATTTATTAAAATAAGAGAAATGAGTTTACGGTGCCCAATCATAAAATGAAAAGAGATTATTATTTGAATCATTGTTTGTCCCAATTGACAAATGAACTTTAACTCTAAAAAATGATGGAAAGAGAAGCTTTTTTACGAAGCATCAATGCCATTCATCCTAATAAGGAGAATGAGTTTATAGCGCCCAATCTTGGAAAGAAAAGACATTACTATGTGAATCCGTGTTTGTCCCAATTGGCAAACAAACTTTAATTCTAAAAATGGTGGAATTGAAAGCTTCTCTTACTAAACGAAGGCACCAATGTCATTCACCCCAATGAGGAGAATGAGTTTATAGTGCCCAATCTTGAAAGGAAGGGACATTACTATGCGAATCTGTGTTTGTCCCAGTTGGCAAACAAACTTTAATTCTAAAAAATGGTGGAATGAAAAGCTTTTCTTACTAAGCCGAGCATCAATGTCATTCATCCCAATAAGGAGGATGAGTTTATGCTGGCCATTATTGAAAAGAAAAGAGATTACTATGTGAATCCATGTTTTTCCCAATTGACAAACAAACTTTGATTCTAAAAAATGGTCAGAACAAAAGCTTTTTAAAGAAAACCAAAGCATTAATGCCATTTATTGAAATACGGGGAATAAGTTTATGGTGCACAATCTTCAAAATCAAAAGCATCAATATCGTGTAACCTAATATGGAGAGCATGATTGTAGTGCTAATAACAAAAAGAATGGAGATTAATATAGGTATCCAAGTTTGCCTCATTTCATCGATAAACTTTGATTATAAGAAAAATGGTAAAAAGAAATGATTTTCTTGCATATCCAAAGCATCAATATCATGTATTGCAATGAGGAGAACATAATTGTAGTGCCAATAACAAAATAAAAGGAGATTGTTATGAGTATCCAAGCTTGTCTCATTTCACAGATGAACTCTGATTACAAGGAAAATGATGGAAAGGAAGCTTTGCTTACAAATCCAAATTATCAATATCGTGTATCCCAATGTGGAGAACATGATTATAGTGCCAATAGCAAAAAGAATGGACATTATTATGAGTATCGAAGTTTGTCCCATTTCACGAATAAACTTTGATTACAAGGAAAATGGTGAAAAGAAAAGCTTTTCTTGCATATCCAAAGCATCAATATCGTGTATCCCAATGAGGAGAACATGACTGTAGTGCCAATAACAAAAAAAATAGAGATTACTATTAGTATCCAAGTTTGTCTCATTTCACGGATGAACTTTGATTGTAATGAAAATGATGGAAAAAAAGTTTTTCTTGCAAATCTAAAGCATCAACATCGCGTATCCTAATGAGGAGAACATGACTGTAGTACTAATAACAAAAAGAATGGAGATTATTATGAGTATCCAACTTTGTCTCATTTCACGGATGAACTTTGATTAAAAGGAAAATGGTGGAAAGGAAAGCTTTCCTTGCAAATCCAAAGCATCAATATCGTCTATCCCAATGGGGAGAACATGGTTGTAGTGCCAATAACAAAAAGAAAGGAGATTATTATGAGTATCCAAGTTTGTCTCATTTCACGGATGAACTTTAATTATAAGGAAAATGGTAGAAAGAAAGCTTTTGCTGCAAATCCAAAGCATTAATATCGTGTATCCCAATATGGAGAATATGATTGTAGTGCCAATAAAAAAATGAATGGAGATTATTATGAGTATCCAAGTTTATCTAATTTTACGGATGAACTTTGATTCTAAGGAAAATGGTGGAATGAAAGCTTTTCCTGCAAATGCAAAGCACCAATATCGTGTACCCCAAGAAGAAGAACATGATTATAGTGCCAATAACAAAAAAAAATGAGATTATTATGAGTATCCTAGTTTGTCTCATTTCATGGATAAACTTTGATTATAAGGACAATGGTTGAAACAAAAGCTTTTCTTAAAAATCCAAAGCATCAATATTGTGTAACCTAATATGGAGAACATGATTGCAGTGCCAATAACAAAAAGAATAGACATTATTATGGGTATCAAAGTTTGTCTTATTTCATGGATGAACTTTAATTATAAGGCAAATGGTAAAAAGAAAAGCTTTTCTTGCAAATCCAAAGTGTCAATATCATGTATCGCAATAAGAACATGATTATAGTGCAATAACAAAAAGAAAGGAGATTATTATGAGCCTCCAAGTTTGTCTCATTTCATGAATGAACTATGATTATAAGGAAAATGGTGGAAAAAAAGCTTTTCTTGTAAATCTAAAGCATCAATATCATGTATCCCAATGTGGAGAATATGATTGTAGTGCCTATAACAAAAAGAATAGAGATTATTATGAGTATCGAAGTTTATCTCATTTCATGGATGAACTTTGATTACCAAGAAAATGGTGGAAAAAAAGTTTTTCTTGCAAATCCAAAACATCAATATTATGTATCCCGATGTGGAGAATATAATTGTAGTGCTAATAACAAAATGAATGGCGATTATTATGGGTATCTGAGTTTGCCTCATTTCATGAATTATCATTAATTACAAGGAAAATAGTGAAAAAAATGTTTTTCTTGCAAATCCAATGCATCAATATTGTGTATCCTAATAAGGAGAACATGATTGTAGTGCCAATAACAAAAAGAATAGAGATTAGTATGAGTATCCAAGTTTGCCTCATTTCACAGATAAACTTGGGTTATGAGGAAAATGGTGAAAAGAAAAGCTTTTCTTGCAAATCCAAAGCATCAATATCATGCATTCCAATGTGTAGAACATGATTGTAGTGCCAATAACAAAAAGAATGGAAATTATTACGAGTACCCAAGTTTGTCTCATTTCTCGAGTGAACTTTGATTATAAGGGAAATGGTGGAAAGAAAAGCTTTTCTTGCAAATCCAATGCATTAATATCCTTTATCCTAATGTGGAGAACATGATTGTAGTGCCAATAACAAAAAGAATGGATATTATTATGGGTATCCAAGTTTGTCTCATTTCACGGGTAAACATTAATTACAAGGAAAATGGTGGAGTGAAAAGGTTTTTCTTGCTAATCCAAAACATCAATATCGTGTATCCCAATGAAGAGAGCATTCCTAACGATGTGAGCATGACCATCGTACATTGCAAGTGGAATGGAACCAAAGATAAGGTAGCAATGTCGAATGGATCGGTAACAAGATCAAGAATCAATAAGTTTAAAGAAGCACTTCAATCCTACATGGGCATAATTGTAGATGGCATGGAATTTCAAGAGACAATGAGGTCTAGTGGCATCATATCTAATCAAATGGGGTTGAATTTGCAAGAAGACTCTAATTCTTGTTTAATTAATTATTTTAAGTTAGAAGAATAGCTTTAGGTAGCCCACTACTTGTATTTTGCATGTGGGCTTTTTTTTAATTTATTATGGGCTTGTTTTGGTGAGATGGGCTTTTATTAGCTTTCAGCTCATTTCATTTAAACCTTTAGGCTTAATGGGCTGTATTTTAGAGATGTTAGGTTTGGGCTTTAGTTATTTTGATGGGAGGCCAATGTTTAAAGGCCTTTTATAGCTCTAAGGGTATTTTGTTTTTTTTTTTTTGCTTTCTAGGGGTATAAATACCTCATAATGAACATTAGGTGGCAGATTTGGTTATTGGAAAAGAATTAAGTTTCTACTTATCTTAGGAAGGATTGCTTGTCTTCTTCTATTGCATTAAGACTATAACTCTTATAAAGGTAATTACTTATGGAGAATTCTATTTTTGTTTTCAAATCAACCTTATCATATGTGTTTCCATTCATACAATTGATTGGGGGTTTATTAGGGTTAAGAATTTCTTCTTGTTCATGTTCTTGTCAAAGTGTGTGTTTAAGGGGTTTCAGGTTCTTTAGCCTTAGGGTTTTGCATCATTTGGCATCAGAGCTTGGATTGGGATAATTTCTTATTTATCTTGCTGGGTTCATCTTGTTCTTAAATTTTTTTTCTTTTTTTTTTCTCATATTTGTTCTTTGAGTTATTTGCTGCCCTAGCTATCATATAAAATTCAAAAATTAAAATAAAATAAAATAAAAAATATAGACTAGTTGTTGGAGTAAAAAAAAAAGAAAATAAATAATTAACAATTTGATTCTTGTTAATTTGAAATCTGTATTTTGAGTAGCATACATATCTTCCTCTTGTGTGCTTATTTCGTTTTTCTTCATTTTGATTTTCTTGCTCCTAGTTTTGTTCCTATCTTCTTTGTTAGGTGTTTTCATTGCATTCTTAGTTTTAATTTGTTGTTTGTGAATTACCTTGATTGGAAATTGAATTCTAAAGTGCAATTGAGAACAGCAAGTTTGAGTGTGAAAGCTTAAAAGAGGGTAAAAGCGAATTTTGAGCGAAACACGAATGGAATGCCATCTTTTGAGTGAAACACATAAGGGAGTGAACTGTGAGGTTCTTTTTATTGCTAACCATTTTCTTGCAGCTTTTTGTTTTCAAGAATGGCCTAAAGTAGATATGGAAAGGAAACATTGCATGAGGGAAAGGATGAAATTGTGCCTGATTTGAAATTGATGTATAAGGCATTCGTGAGTGAGTTTAAGAAGTTGCCTACTAAGATGGATGGGATGGATGAAAGAATTAATGAAGCCAGTAGAATCTAAAACCGTAGTAGATCATTTGATAGTCATAGGAATAGGTAAGAAGAGTTGGGAAGAAGGTATGATGAGTATGAAGATGAAGTGCAATCTATGAGGGGTAGAGAAAGGAGGGAAGAAAGAATAGTGAGAAAAGATAGCAACATTAATGCCATCAAGATGAAAATTCCACCCTTCAAAGGTAGGAATGATGCTGAAGTGTACTTAGAGTGGGAAACAAAGGTGGACATGATTTTTCCTTGTCACAACTATTCTGAAAATAAGAAAGTGAGATTGGTAGCAATGGAATTCTCTAATTATGCACTAATTTGGTAGGATGAATTGACAAATAATAGGAAGAGGAACAGGGAACCACCTATATCCACTTGGGAAGAGATGAAATGAGTGATGAAGAAGAGGTTAAGAGTTGCACCAATAATTAAATAGACTTACACAAGATCTAGATCAGTAGAAGATTACCACAAGGAGATGGAGATGCTATTGATTAAAGCTAACATAGAAGAGGAGGAAGAGGTGACAATTGCTCGATTCATGAGTGGTTTAAATAGGGAAATTATTGATGTGGTTAAGTTGCAACATTATGTAGAGATGGAGGACCTAGTGAACATTGCCATGAAGGTGGAGAAGCAACAAAAACAAAAAAGGGCAGCCAAGTCTTTCTCAAATTCCAGCAGTAAATGGAGTCCAAAATAGAGTAAAAATGAAGATAAAAAGAGGGGGCATTATTCGAATTCCAAGGAGAAAGGCAATGAAACAAAGAAAGGCAACGAAAAGAGTACTTTAATTCAAAAGGGTACTACTATCCACCTTTTAAACCTTCTAAACATAGGGATATTAAGTGTTTTAAATGTCAAGGGTGTGGTCATTATCCATCTGATTATCCTAATAGAAAGACTATGTTTATTAAGGGTGATGATATTATTTCTAAGTCTGATGGTAATGATTTGAGTATGCCACCTTTAGAAGATTGTTCTGATATTGATGAGAGTGTTGAATATACTGTTAAGGGTGAATCTTTAGTTGCTAGGCATGCATTGAACTTAAATGTGAAGGAAGATAGCCTAGAATAAAGGGATAACCTATTTCACACTACATGCTTGGTAAGTGGGAGCATGATAGATGGGGGTAGTTGCACTGGTAGAGCTAGTACTACTTTGGTAGAGAAGTTAGGGCTGAAATGTGATAAACACCCTAACCCATATAGACTACAATGGTTGAATAATAGTGGTGAAGTCAAAGTTACTAAGCAAGTAGTTGTTGCATTCTTTATTGGTAGATATGCTGATGAAGTTATGTGTGATGTTATGCCTATGCAAGCTGGTCATATCTTGTTAGGTTGGCTATGGCAATTCGATAGGCGCATTATGCATCAATATCGTGTATCCTATGTGGAGAACATGATTTTAGTGCCCATAACAATAAGAATAGAGATTATTATGAGTGTCAAAGTTTGTCTCAATTCAAGGATAAACTATGATTATAAGAAAAATGGTGGAAAGAAAGCTTTTCTTGCAAATCCAAAGCATCAATATCATGTATCCCAGTAGGGAGAACATAACTGTAGCCCAATAACTAAAAGAATGGAGATTATTATGACCATCCATATTTGTCTCATTTCGCATATGAACTTTGATTATAGGGAAAACGGGGGAAAAATGCTTTTCTTGCAAATCCGAAGCATCAATAATGCGTATCCTAATGTGGAAAGCATGATGGTAGTGCTAATAACAAAAAGAATGGAGATTATTATGGGTATTCAAGTTTGTCTAATTTCACCGATGAACTTTAACTATATTGAAAATGGTGGAAAGAAAAGCTTTTCTTGCAATTCAAAAGAATCAATATCGTGTATCCCAATGAGGAGCACATGATTGTAGTGCCGATAAGGATAAGAATTAAGATTATTATGAGTGTCAAGGTTTGTCCCATCTCACAAGTTAACATTAATTAGAAGGAAGATGGCAGATAAAAATGCTTTTCTAGTAAATCCAAAGCATCAATATCATGTATCCGAACGGGGAAAACATGATTGTAGTGCCCATAACAAAACGAATGGAGATTATTACGAGTATCGAAGTTTATACCATTTCAAGGGTGAACATTAATTACAAGGAAAATAGTGGAAAGAAAAGCTTTTCTTGCAAATCCAAAGCATCAATATCGTGCATCCCAATGCAGAGAACATGACTATAGCACCAATTACAAAAAAGAATAGGCATTATTGTGGGTATCCAAGTTTGTCTCATTTCACGGATGAACTTTAGTTATAAGGAAAATGGTGGAGAGGACAGCTTTTCTAGCAAATTCAAAGCATCAATATCATGTATCCCAATATGGAGAACATGATTGTAGTGCCTATAACAATAAGAATGGAAGTAATTACGAGCATCGAAGTTTGTCTCCTTTCACGGGTGAACAACAATTACAAGAAAAATGGTGGAAAAAAACCATTTCTTGCAAATCCAAAGCATTAATATCGTGTATCCCAATGTGGAGAACATGATTGTAATGCCCATAACAATAAGAATGGAGTTTATTATGAGTATTGAAGTTTGTCCCGTTTCACAGGTGAACAACAATTACAAGAAAAATGGTAGAAAGAAAAGCTTTTCTTGCAAATCCAAAGCACCAATATCATGTATCCGAAAGTGGAGAACATGATTGTAGTGCCAATAAGAATAAGAATGGAGATTATTATGAGCATCAAAGTTTGTCCCATTTCACAACTTAACATTAATTAGAAGGAAGATGGCGGATAGAAATGCTTTTCTAGCAAATCCAAAGCATCAATATCATGTATCCGAACGGGGATAACATGATTGTAGTGCCCATAACAAAAGGAATGGAGATTATTACGAGTATCAAAGTTTATACCATTTCAAGGGTGAACATTAATTACAAGGAAAATGGGGGAAAGAAAAGCGTTTCTTGCAAATCCAAAGCATCAATATTGCGCATCCCAATGCAGAGAACATGACTATAGCACCAATTACAAAAAAGAATAGACATTATTGTGGGTATCCAAGTTTGTCTCATTTCACGGATGAACTTTAGTTATAAGGAAAATGGTGGAGAGGAAAGCTTTTCTAGCAAATTCAAAGCATCAATATCATGTATCCCAATGTGGAGAACATGATTGTAGTGCCTATAACAATAAGAATGGAAGTAATTACGAGCATCGAAGTTTGTCTCTTTTCACGAGTGAACAATAATTACAAGAAAAATAGTGGAAAAAAACCATTTCTTGCAAATCCAAAGCATTAATATCGTGTATCCCAATGTGGAGAACATGATTGTAATTCCCATAACAAAAAGAATAATGTTTATTATGAGTATTGAAGTTTGTCCCGTTTCACGGGTGAACAACAACTACAAGAAAAATGGTGGAAAGAAAAGCTGTTCTTGCAAATCCAAAGCATCAATATCATGTATCCGAAAGTGGAGAACATGATTGTACTGCCGATAAGAATAAGAATGTAGATTATTATAAGTATCAAAGTTTGTCCCGTTTCACAAGTTAACATTAATTAGAAGGAAGATGGCGGATAGAAATGCTTTTCTAGCAAATCCAAAGCATCAATATCATGTATCCGAATGGGGAGAACATGATTGTAGTGCCCATAACAAAAAGAATGGAGATTATTACGAGTATCGAAGTTTATATCATTTCAAGGGTGAACATTAATTACAAGGAAAATGGTGGAAAGAAAAGCTTTTCTTGCAAATCCAAAGCATCAATATCGTGCATCCC
>JBBYHK010478506.1:0-16805 GCA_038382065.1 Adansonia grandidieri | reverse complement strand
ATTGTCGTCACTATCGTCCATTGTTAAAGCAGTTGGTGGTAATCATGGTCTTATTTGATTTTCTTTCTTTTGATAATTTGGTCTGATTTGGTTTTAGTTTTAGTTTTAGTGTACAGGAGTTAAATTACTTTAAAATCGAAGAATCGCAACTAAATTACTGTTTTTCATATATAATCAAATGCCCTAATATAACTAGAAGTTGATCCACTGAGAATCCATTTAGTATTATTATTAGTATAATTTTTAAGATTATAAATTATTTTTTATCATAAACTTAATGTTAAATGAGTTAAAAAATTTAATTTTTGTATTTAAAATTATGATTGGATAATCTAAATTAAAAAGTTAAAAAAAATTAAACTTTTGTGATTTAAAAATTGAGTTTTAGATAAAATAAACTTTATTGTTCTTACATTTTTAAACTTTTAACTTAGAACCCTTCTCATATACTAGGAGACATTCCATGAACTACTTTAACTTAGAGACATTGTCTTAATTTTTAAAAATTCTAATTTTATAAAAAATAATAAAATTTATCCTTAACCTCCTAAAGTACACTTTCGACATAAAAGTATCTCAGTGATCTTAAAGGACTCAATGACATCACAACCGAACAAACCTATTCCTACTATGCACCTTCAACGTATAAGTATTCCGGTGATCACGTAGGACTTGGTTCTAACGTAAATTATTAAAATGTCCCTAAAGTATACATTCGATGTGAAAGTATCCTAATAATCCAAAGGACTTGATGACATTATGTAAGAACGTATCTATTCCTACTATGCACCTTCAACATAGAAGTATCTCGATGACCACATAGGACTTGGTCTTATTGTATATTACTAAAATGTCCATAAGGTTACCTTCAACTTTAAAATATCCTGATAATCCTAAAGGACTCGATAACTTCATAAAATAAAGAACCTAACCCTGCTATGCACCTTTGACATAGAAGTATCTTAGTGATCATAAAAGATTCTATTCTAAGGTAAATTACTTAAATCATCCTAAGGTGTATCTGATAACTCAATAAAATAAAGTTATTTAGACTCATTATGCATATTAAAATAGCTGAGTTTTAGAGATTTTTATTTAAATTTTATTTATTGTAATATTATTTATTTAAATTTTATTTATTTTTAGTAGTTTTTAATTTATTATTATTTACTTTCCTTATATTTAATTACTTAATTATTTAAATATTTTCTATATTTTTGTAGGTCAAAACCTAAAAGAGTTTTCAAAAGTGCAATAATTTAATCCATAAGTAAAATTTACTTAATCAAGCAAAGTGATTAGGTTTAGCAATTTCTAAAAATAATATGTTCAAGCTACTTGGAGCCTAAGTTTCTACTTTCAGGGTTTTGCTTATAAATATGACTCTTAGGATTAGACTTAGAGACATCCTAGATACTCTATAGTTTTATTTTTCTCTAGTTTTCGGAAGAGGAGAGCAACTACCATAATATTCAAAAAGCTAGAGAGATTTTGGAGAAACTTGAAGATCAAAGATCCGGCTAGTCTTAGTTTCCTCTTTCCCTTTACTCTTTTTATCTTTCTTGTATTATTTATGATGGTGGAATCTTAGTTTTCTTTAGTTTTCATAAGATGACAGCACCACCATAATATTCAAGAAGCTAGAGAGATTTTGAAGAAACTTGAAAATCCAAGATCCGGCCAATCTTAGTTTTTTTTTTTTTTCCTTTACTCTTTTTATTTTTCTTGTATTATTTATAGTGGTGAAATTCCTTAGTTCTATATTTTTATTATTTTTTATGAACTAAATTTATGTTTCTAGGGCTACAATAGAAATCAATATGTAATTTGGATTATTTTATTTTATTTTCTTGATTTAATGAAATTTGAATTGTTTTTCAATATCGTTCTTAATGCTTCAATTGCTTGATCACCAATTAGAGATTTGGTAACCTTAATGAACTTGGAAAGGGGAATTTTGTATTTAGACCTAGATTGAATGACATATGTTTCTTGTTCATTTACTAGAATGAATTGATCTAAATGTTAGATTGGAATATATTAGCATGCCATATGTAACCAAATGAGAGTCTAAGTTAATGAATTTTTCTTAATTTAATTTATATAGGGATATAGTAAATTCATTAAAAAAGATTTTTATAAGACTATCGAAAGATACTTATAATAAACTAGAACTCTTGGTTAAGAACTCATTCTCATTAGCCAAGTTAAAAGAGTAAGGTTTTATTCAAATGAAGTGCAAAAGGAAATTATAATCCTAGGCTTTGATTATTTATTTTTATTTATTTATTTATTATTATTATTATAATATTTAGTTTTAATTTATAATTTTTAATCATTTGCTTGAATAAGATTAAGTAATTTTAGTACTTAACAAATTTGGTATAATTCCTTCTGGAAACGATCTCTACTTCATCTCTATATTATTTGTTTACGACACATGCACTTGTGTGGTGGAATCTGACAATAGTAGCTTCGACATAAAAGTATCATGGTAACCCTAAAGGACTTGATAATAATATAAAATGACAAATTTATCCTACATGGGTGGCTTTGACATCAAATATGACCTAAAATGTTAAAATTACTATTAAGTCCTTGTATTTTTTAAAATTGTATTTCGTTCTCTTACCGAAAAACTAAAATAATATGAAAGATTTTAATATTTTCTATACCCCTTTGGAGGACCAGAGGAATGCTAGAAACATTACTAAAATATCAAAAATATTCCATTAACCCTAAAATGCAAGGTTTTCTTAATGAACTCTAAACTTTACAAATTTTGCAATTTAGTCCTTACATAAAATGAAATTCAAAATCAAACATTAAGCACATCCCAATCAACATGAAAATCATACCAAAAATCAAATGGAAGGTTCAATCAAGTACCTTTGGCCTCAGAACAATTCTTTTACCTTTTAGTACATAAGTCCTTAAACTTTCAAAAATTACAAATTGGCGCCACAAAGGTTAAAAATATATAATATACATCCAAACATACATGGAAAACACCCCTAAAAATATACCAAGCATTCACCAAGCATGAAAAGTTTTAAAACAAATTTTTTTCAATTTTGCAATTTAATCCCTAGACTTTTCATATTTAGAAAATAGCCTAAAAATTTTAAAATTTATAGATTAGCCCTTGCTAAAATCGGCAAGCATGGAAAATCCTTCCAAGTCCTTCAAAAATTTTTGAAAATTATTTTTAAGTCCCTACAACTTTTAATCGTAACGTAGTAGTCCAAAATATCATGATACAAGCATGAAAATTCACTTAAAATTCAGCATCAAATTCGATCAACATCAATAAACAACGAAAAATATTTTTACAACATGCTTTCATGAATTTCAATATATATTCTAATATCTACCAAGCTCACATCATCATAATCATGCTTTAAAATCATGAAATATGAGCATATAATTGAACTTTAATAATAGTCAATTATGAAAATACCAAAGAAAATAGCACAAAATCACATACATAATATCATAACATCATTTCCATCAGCAAACATAAGTCGTATGGATGAAAATCAAATTATTGCTAATAAAGATCAAATGTAACAACAAAATAAAGAAACTTTGATCATTGCTTTCATACTTGGCCTTTCAACATGGATCAGAATCCATGAGCAAGAGTAATTATCAAGCTAACTAAAAGGATGAAAATTGATTGAAAGGAATAAACATCACAAGTTTTTCAAGTGAATTTACCTTTAAAGCTTGAAAAACATAAGACTTTTTTGAGTTTTTTTTTTTTTTTTTGGCTATAGATGCATAAGTTCCAAAACAAAACATTCTCCCCTTATTTTATAAAGGGAAGGATTCGGCCAAGAGGAAATTTTTTCCTCTTGGCCGAATTTCCTTTTCCTTTTCCTTTATTTATTTTCTTTTTGTTGCTTGATTTTTTTGGTTGATATTTTGATTAAGATAAAGATGAATTAAATTAATTTTTCATTTTGTGTGAGTCATGATGGATGAATCATCATCTTAATGATGATCAAGATAAAATCAACTAATGATATGGGTAAAAATTAAAATCCAACTAAACTAGTTTCCGTGAAACTAGCTTATTTAATTCCAAAATTAGAAACAAAATTAAAATTAATAAATATAAATATAAATAAAATTTTGGAAATGAAAGAAATAAAATCACAATAATAATACAAAAAATCTTAATTGGGAATCCCAAACTTGTAAAATTTTATAAGAAAAATCCTTATAGAGGAAAATTAATATATAAGAAAATCAAAACTTATAAAATAAATTAGAGTTTCAAAAATTGATTTAACATGAATTTAATAAAAATATTTGATGAATTTTAAAAATTTTAAACTTGGACAAATCCTATAAAAAAAATTTACAGAGTAAAAAACCTTGTATATTGAAAATGAAAAAATTTTACAAATAATTCTAATTTTGAGGAGAATGAGCTAAATTTAATATATTACTCAAAATATTAATTTATAAAAATAATAAAGATAAAAACTTGAATTTTGAACAAATTCCACTAAAAAAAATTTCACAAGTAGGAGTTTTCATTATAGTGAAAAATTCAAAATTAATTGACAAATTTGACAACTTGATACCTCATGGTATAAAATGCCAATATGAATTTTTTCTTAATATTTTTGGCTTTTTGGAATGTAATCGGTATAAATGTTGCACAAGTATCGATAAAAATATACGAAGGTTAACTTCCCAAATTTTACAAAAAAAAAACTTAAAAAATTCTTAAAAATGAGAAATTTGATCGTGTATCATCTACAAAAATGAATTTCTAAAATTTGACAAGAACAGCTTAAAAGAAAATTTTTCTCTTAAATATTTATTTTTTTTATCCGAGATTGGTCTTTTGTCACTTGCATGTTTGGCCATTTAGGTATGACTAAACAAGTTATAAAAATACCAAGTCCACCTAGTGGAAGTCAACATCTACCAAGGTGACGTTAAGTTCTCATTCTTAGATAATTAGGACTATTAGAAACAGGGTCTAGACAAAATTAGGTGTCTACATCTATGATTCTTGTTGTTGCAAGAATAAATATCCCAAGGTTTTCTTCTAAAGATCCATGGGATTCATTGAGTTTATTTAGTTAAAGGTGTGGCAATAAGTAAAAAAAGCATTATGGAGGACAAGTTGGAAGAACTGTGGAAGAAACTATCCTTTATAAAAGAGGAGAATGAGGCAGTCAAGCACCTTGGAGATCTTAATCTGCTATCACAGGAAGGGAACAGATTATGGCTAGTTGGCATCTGGTCAAAAAAGTAGAGATTATTGTGCTTGATAAGAATATATTTCTATTTAAGTTCATGAATAAAGAGGACAAACTACGAGTCTAGGATGGGAGCCCTTGAAGTTTCGATAAGCATCTCTTACTATTAAGCGATTATAAAGCATGGTTTAGAGCAAAAGATTACATTATCAACAGGGCAACATTCTGGGTTAAAATTTATGATCTATCACTGGAAATGGTTGAATAAAACTATGGCTTTTTAACTCGAAATAGAGTTGGAAAAATGTTAGGGTTAGATCTGAGCACAAAAGAGATAGGATAAGGGAGATTCATCAGGATAAGAATTGAAGTAGATATTCATAAACCATTAAGAAGAGCAATTTTGTTGGAGAAAGATGATGATGGGAAGTAAATATGAAGCATGCTAAAATATGAGAGACTTCCAAGCTTTTGTTATATTTATGAGAAATTTAGACATGTTGAAATGAAATGTGAGAAAAGAGATGAAATCTCTACAAATGGCAGTAATTATTCAGTTAACATTGCTAGACAATATGAAGACTGGTTACAGGCATTACCTTTAAAAAGACAAGGAAGCAGGAGACTCCTAAAGAACGACAAAGATGTGCTAATAGTTCAAGGGATGCAGGGTAGGGTTAACAACATTCACGATCATCTTTTGACACAGAGTAGGGATAGACATACAAGCATGGTCAAAGATGGATCAGAAGATATGCTAATTATAGAAAGTGCATGAATTTCAATCCAAGCAGATTAAGGTTAAACTAAAAGAGATTATCCATGTTAATTTGAAATAAAGAAATGTCTAACTTCATCACAATTAGTGGGGTACTTTAAGAAGAATCCAAAAGACAAGATTGAGGAAGAGACTATTAATGGAAAGGTTGTCAAAGAATTGATGAGCATAGCAGAAGCACATGCGAACCACTTATTGGTGAAAGTTGTTATAGTAGATCATGGTAGGAATAAAGATGCTTCAACTCAAATGGTGCAATCAAAGATTGGTAAACAGACCAATAAAAAAAGATGGCGCAATAAGTGCAAGTAAATAAGAATAGTATGGTGAGTATGAAAAATAAGAGGAAAGATAGGATGGTCTTAAAATAATGGGATAATACGGAGTTCGATTGTAGTAGTAAAAAGCCAAACAGGGGCTAGAGAGGATGATGTATTGACTAATATAATGGTAGTTTGGTTTGCAACTCTGTTAATCACCATGAAAGCCTTAAGTTAGAATTGTCGTGGGGTTGGGAACCCACGAATAGTTAGAGCCTTGAAAAGGCTTATGTAGTTACAAGGATCCAATGCGGTATTTCTTTGCAAAACAAGAATTATCACTGATGAATTTGATAGAATTTGTTAATGTTACAACATGAACGATGCATGGACTATGAAAGAAAAAGAGAAGGCCTAGCGATAATGTGGACTAACGAAGTGATGCTCAAGCTAAAGAGCTTCTCGAAATCCCATATAGACGTGGAAATTATTGAAAAAATGTGATAGTCCAATAGCCAAAAGCTCACTAGCTTACACTCTAGCCTGAGTAGCATGGGGCACTTCGAATCCCATGTGAATCAGCAAGGACCACCTCGCAAGATTAAATACCCTTGGGTAACCAATAGCAAAGTACTACCATGAGGGAAGGCTAAAAAGACCCTATCAAGGAGTTAAATAAAACATGAAACTGTAAACTCCCACATAGTGGGATCGACCAAGCTAAAGAATCACAGGGTTTTATGGGAAAGCTAAATCTAGGAGAAAAAAGGTGTCATGGAATTTGCTTCAAACACTCGAAGGACAATTTGCTTTACCATGATTATACGTGGGATATTTTAATGAAATTTTACATAAAGGTGAAAAAGCAAGGAAATGGCTAAAGGTATGATAGGCAAATGGAGACGTTTAGGATGGCGATTGATAAGAGTGGACTATTAGACTTAAGTTTTAGAGGTGTCTGGTTCACTTGTTCGAACAACAGGAAAGTAAGCGAGTTGGTTAAAGAAAGGCTAGATCGATTTTTAGCTACTAAAGAATAGGTTAAAATGTAGTCAGCATATTGTGTTCAACACTTAACATGCACTAAGTCCGATCATTGTCCTATTCCAATGAACATGACGGGCAGCAAGAGGAAGAGGACATGAAATAGAAAAAGGAGGAGACCATAATTTGAACCCTTATAAACAAAAGAAAGTGACTGTTAGAGGCTAGTTAAACAATCATATTGTGAATCAAAGAATATGGAAATCACTAGTCGTACGACTAGAATACGTGAATGATGTCAAGGTGGCATAAGGGGAACATTGAACACTTGGGTAGAAGAATCAGTTCTTAAATATGAAACTTAAAGAACTTTATGAGGTGTAGCAAGATGATGACGTCCTTAAATAGGATAAGGCTACTAGGAGAGAACTCGATAATTTATTAGCCAAAGAGGAATACTATTGGAAGCAAGGATAAGAATTATTTAGCTTAAGGAGGGGGATAAAAACACTGCTTCTTTCATGCCCAAGCAAGTACTAGACAATGAAAGAATCAGATCATGGGTTTGCAAGGTGCTGAGAGTGGATGAAAGGAAAGTGAGGAAGAAATTCAAGGAATAGCCCTTAACTATTTCAAAACACTCTATGAATCCAATAATATGAGATCAGTCAAGTTATCCTTGAAGCTATTGAACACTGACTAACAGGAAAAATAAATTGGTATCTGTGTATAAGATTTACAGCTGAGGAAGCAATGATAGCTCTAAATCAAATGAATCCAAACAAATCTTTAGGACCAGATAGTACGTTTGCTCTTTTTTTTTTCAGCATTATTGGAATTTACTTGGAGATGATATTAGTTTGATTGTTTAAAAACTATTGAATAGTGATTTGTAATTGCATAACATAAACCATACTCACATTATATTTATGCCAAAAGGTAATAACCTAAAGCAAATGTCACATTTTAGACCCATTACCCTATGTAATGTTATTTATAAAATTATTGTAAAAATCCTAGTGAACAGGCTAAAGCACATTCAATGATGGTAATCTACAAGATCAAAATCCTTTCTTCTTAGGCAAATTAATCATTGACAACATTGTATGGTGTATGAATTGCTTTATAACTTAAAGTTAAAAAGAAAATGGGGTAACAACAGCTTCACCTTAAAGCTTGACCTCAGTAAAGCATAAGATATACTGGAATGAGCTTTCTTGGAGGCCATGATGCATGAGATGGGGTTTGCAAAAAACTAGATTGGGATGGTGATGAGGTGTGTTACAAAGTGTCTTATTCTGTCATTGTAAATGGGAAGGTTTTGAAGACATTTAAAATGAGGTGGAGGCTTAGACAAAGAGACCCATTATCACCATACATGTTCTTGATGTGCACGGAAAGACTATTAGCACTATTATTTAAAGCCCAAAGTGATGGACAGCTTTAAAGAGTCCGAGTGAGCAGGTTGGATCCAAGATTTAATCATCTTTTCTTTGCAAATGACAGCCTACTATTTGTCAAGGCAAATAAAAGTGATGGAAAAAAAGTAAAGAAGTGCTAAAGATGTATGAAGAAAGCTCAAGCTAATAGATTAGCTATGCGAAATCAATATTTTTTCTTTAGCCCAAACATATCACAGGCTCAAAAGAATGATTTCAGAACGTGTTCGGGGATCCAAGTGGCATCTAGCCTAGAGAAATACTTAGGTATGCCCATAATTGTTAGGAAGGGGAAGAAACGAGCATTCAAAGAGACAGTGAATAGAATGCAAGCTAAAATTCAAAGCTAAAGCAGGCATTTCCTATCATTTGAAGGGGAAAAGGTCTTTATTAAAGCTATTTTACAAGCTATGACAGGCTACATTATGAACTGTTTCCTACTATTGAAGACCTTTTATGAGGAATTTATGGGCATCATTAGAAAGTTTTGGTGTGCACTAAAATCAAATGAAAAAAAAAATGCATTGGCTATGTTAGGAAATGCTATGTATGTTGGAATTAATGGGTAGATTAGGGTTTAAAGACTTACACTTTTCAATCTTACTCTATAAGCCAAACATGGTTAGAGGTTAGTAACAAGCCTTGGATCTCTATGCTCAAAGGTGCTCAAATGCCAAGTACTTTACTAACAAAAATTTCTTAAAAGCCAGGCTTTGATCATAACCAACATTCATTTAGAGAAGTATTTAGGCAGCGAAAGCACTTTTTGACATAGGATTAAGATGACATGTAGGGGATGGGAAGTTGATAGTGATCAAAAAAGAGAAATGGTTAGTAGTGATTAAGTTATTTGTGATTACGTCCATAGTCTGCAATCTTCCAGTTAACACCATGGCAGACACTTTATTTATTGGTGGAGGATCAAATGAATGGAATAAGGAGCTGGCTGAAGGGAATTCTCTAATGAAGAAGCGGATATAATTTGTTTAGTACATCTTGCCCATAATAGACCAAAGGAGCAACTTGTGTAGCACAAGGGCATGACAGGAAACATTTAGTTTGGTGCAAGTATAGTTTGTTAATGGCATCGAAAACAGAGTATGGACCATATAGAGTGAATTGGAAGAAAATATGGGCAACCAATGTGCCTTACAAAATCAAGCTTTTTGGGTAAAGGTTTAGCTATGGAATACTACCAACTTCAGGTAAGGTTGTTAAGATTATTCCCGAGGTTATTTTGAGCTGTGCAAGGTGCGATAATAACAAAACGACTAAGATTCATGTTATCCATGACTATGCATTTTTTATGAAAATGTTGAGGCAATGTAACTTTCCAGATGCCATATGATCGCATACTATAAAAAAAATAAGATTAACTAGATGGAAGCAATTGCACTAACATTGGCTTAAGATGGTTTCCACAGGTTGTTAATGATGGCATAAGGCAAGGTTGGAAATTTAATCAATTAGATAGGTAAGAACTTGATCTAAGATATTGCAGCTAACATGATTGAAATGATGGCAGCAATGAGAGCAATGGAAATGGCAGATCAATTGGGTTATAAGAAGATTATTATTGAGGAAGACTTCGTATCCATTGTTAATAAGTTAAAGATGAAAAAGGTCAATTTCTCTAGTGTTGAGCCGATCCTAGAGGAGGAAAGGAGAACATTATTGAACTTTGAAAACTATATGATCCAACATACAAGAAAAGAGGGAAACAAGGTGGAATATATGCTAGCAAAGTGTAGCCTTAGTGTTCTAGAAAGTATGCCTTAGATAGTTGAATATCTTAATGCTGCTCACCAGGATATCATAAATGATGCAATTGATATTTAGTATGAATGAATCTTTTGTTTGAAAAAAAAAATTAAATTGACAACTTCATTCTAATTTACTAGCTCAAAGGTCAATCTATAATAATTAAACTATTATCTTTATTCTAAATGCTAAATAATTTTTTTGAGTTTATTAATTTTTTTCTTTTGCAAAAAAAAGATTATATAATATCATGTATAAGACTTGGAATTGGAAAAAGCTAGACAGAAAATTTTTTGTTTTTAGACAAAGATTATGCAATGAAATAATCACTATTTATTTAACAATTATGATTTTTTTTAGAAGGTGATTATAATTTGAAGATATGAAAAAATTTGCTAGCATTAAGATTTAAACTTAAACTTATTAAATATCACAAAAATAATTTCGTAAATTAAACTAGACTAAAACTTTAAGTTATTTTCACAATCTCGACAAAATACAGACAATATGGAGTGGATACGCTATCATTAAGAATTTCCATAAGAATATTAACAAAAGAAAGTCCATAAGTCTATTAACAAAAGAATGTGCTAAAATGTCTGAAAGTTTTAGCAGCAATTAATGTAAATAATTCATTGCACAGTAATTAATGTAGAGCATGTTGTGTCCAAGTCACACATTAAGAGCCTTAGTCTTTGGAGAGCTATACCACTTATGAAAGAGAGTATATACACTTGAGAGACGTTGTATTGGAACTCTTTGGGAGGTGAGTTATAATATTTGTAAGGAGAGTTTGTAACTTTACCCATGCAAATGTTAGAAGTAGTAATATTTTTATTAGTGGACTAACTTTTATCGTTTTTAAGGTCATAAATGTAGGCCAAAAGCGCTAAATCAAGTTAAATTTTATGTTTTTTTTTTATTTTCCTTTTTCTTTCTTTTTAAGTGCTTATTGTGAGTTCTCAAGTCATTCCTAATAATTGATATCAAAGTTTTTTGTTCAAAAAAGGAGAAGTGTTGCCAAGGATAAGTATTTCATAATAATATAAGTGATGCAATGAAATGTCCTGCTTTTTGATGAGAAAAGAAATTTCATTGTGTAGCAGTACACCATACAAGATCTTTTAGTGAAACAAAAACTTTTAAGCAACTTTGGATGAAACAAAGTTTGACATTAAAGAAATTAAATTAAAGTCTATGCAAAGGAAAACTGCAAGCACAATTACGTGTGCTCTTGCTCCTACAATTAAATACAATATGTTAGATGAAAAAAGCCTACTAGAATTTAGAAAAAGCTAAACGAGATTTACATGTCAAAGTTATTGACCAATCATTTGCACATGAATATAAACTTAGACATATTGAGAATGAAGAATAAGGTAATCTTCATAATCATATTAAAGGGTTTAACAAGCTAATTTATCAATTTTTGAATATAGAAAAGAGCTAAGTGATGACGAGCAAATGATTGATTTATTAGCTTCACCACCATAATCTTACAACCCTTTGATGAGATTGCTATTAGTTGGAAAAATATCATCAATCTAAATGATGTAACCATTGCCTTGTGAAAGAGCCAGAGTATGCATGGAGGGGATCACACCAAAAAAGAACACTTCCTATCTCAAAAGTGGACAATAAGGAAAATCTGAAAGGAAAGACTAAAGTGATATGAGGTGCCACTACTACGAAGAACATGGGCACATTCAATCTCATTGTCCACATATTTAAGAAGATTTGAAGAGTCTAAAGTTAGTAAAATGGAAGGTTTATGCTAAAAAAAAATGCTTTTGTTAGGAGTCATTCTAAATGGGTGTTAGATTTAAACTGTCGATGTGCGTAAGGGTCACCACATATTTACTACTTTGTAAAAAGATGGAGATTTTAGCTACATCAATATGAGGAAGAAATAGAAGTTGAAAGTTGAAGGCATGGGAAGAGTTCACTTGAGGCTTCGCAATGGTAAAGTCCAAGATGTTCTTAATGTAAGGTATGTGCCTCTAGCCACTATCAACATTATTTATTAGGAGAGATGACATCACATTGTTGCAAGTATGTGGGAATTGAAAAGACATGCAAAGTGTAAAAAGGAAATCACTTGGTTCTACAAAGGTAAAAAAGTGAAAAGAAAATTTGTTATTTGGAAGGCCACTGTATTAGGGGAACACTTAAAGGTAACAAAGCAGAGAAAAAAAAAGATTGAGAAAAAAAGTTTAATTTTTAGATAAGATTAAGGTAATTGGAGACTTTGATTGAAGGGATATTTGTTAAGTATATCAAGCTTAAGTCCCACGTTGAGTAACTTGGTTGAGTTAAAGGGAGTGCTAACCTATAAATAAAAGCCTTGCCCTCTGGAGAGCTATACCATTGGTGATAGAGAGTCTATGCACTTAAGAAAGGGTATATTAGTGCTCTCAAGGTTGTGAGATAACATACCTGTAAGAAGCATTTATATCTTTGTCGATACAAAGTTATAAGTTGTAATATTTTGGTTAATAGAGTAATTTTATCCCTTATAGGGTCATCGATTTAATCTAGAGGAGTTAAATAACATTAAATTTTATATTCTTTTATTTTTTTTCTTCTTAAGTGCTAGTTGTGGACTATCATGCTATTCACAACAATTAAACCATTACATTTGAAGTTTGGATTAATTATTTTATATCCCTTTTTAAATTTAAATTACTTAATGTAAGTGTTATAGATATCTAATTTTGTCTAAATATCTTTAGAACTCGTTTGATTTATGCACAACTCAAGCTTGAGTTTAAATATTTAGTAAGTTATATAATCGCAATTTACATTTTTTAAATATTTTAAATTAAATATTTTTTTAGTTTTAATTGTCAAATTAAAAAATTTATAATATAAGATAGTTAATTTTAAATTAAACCCAAGACAAAGAAAATTCTCTTGGATTTCACTCTTGAATTTTAAATGTTTACTCTTATTGGATTTTTCAAAATAAAAAAAAATGTTTTAATTAAAATGTAGGAATATAAATAAAAGAAAAAAATTGGAAAAGGGAAATGAAGGAAGGGTATCTTAGACTTGTCTCCTTAATTCCTCCCTTGCTATAATCTAGATATCCATTTTTTAATCCAATGGACCAACTAATATATATAGGAGGCAAAAGAAGAAAAGAAAATGAGGAGAACCTTAGAGGACAAAACACAGCCCTTGTCTTCCGTTAAGCCTAGGAAACGAAGTATAGAGGGAGGGAATTAGGCCTTGGAATTTTTTTTGTTGGGGGGGGGGGGGGGATGAAGCTTTCCTTGTCCTACACGGCAGGGAAAAAAAAAGGTTGTGAAAAGAAAAGAAGAAAATAGAGAAAAAAACAAGAGAGAGGAGAAAGAGTTCTTGTTGATGTCTTTAACGTGGATTCTCCATCTCTTATTCTTAGTTTAAAATTGTATTTCTCGTCTTACATTTTTCCATCTATTGAGTTTTTTCTGTTGGTTTGTTGCTTGAGTTATTGAAATCTTAAACAAACTAGTTACTATATCAAAAGGCTTAATAGTTCTTACTCCTCAGCTAATTACTGGTTGTTGGTGGAAGGTTTCGGCCGATTTAAATATCACGACACCTTTGAAACAAGTCAACATTCAAATTGCTTTCAACAGTGTTGCTCTTTAAAAAAAAAAAATTTCATATTCCACCAAATTGCTCTTATAAGAAATTTTTTTAAAAATGATTTTCCAAAGTAGTGAAAATTTTTTAAAATAAATTTCAATCTTTAAAGATCAAAATAAAAATAAAAATAAACCAATATAAAAATCAAGCCAAACTCATTTTTATTAAATAAAAAATTAAATCATACGATTAAACTCTCTTTAAAAAGAATTGGTTCATTTGAATACTTTTGAGACTAGAAAATATTTATAAATTCTTCTCAAATCAATGAGGATCCAAGAAATTTTTAAATATTCCCACATTTAAATAATTTAAATAATCCAACGACTAGATCTCTCGAAGGAAAAAAATTAGTTTTTCTTGAAAACCATAAAGTTAAAATTTTCTCCACAATGGTGGAAATAAATTTAAGAAAATTTTAAATATTTAATAAATAATAAAAAACATATTTAATATAAAATTTAAACTAATCAATACCGTTCTTTGGATGGGATTTGGATCCAATCCATTAATTTTTACTACACCTATCATTATCATTTACACGTGTAATTTTTCACGTGTTAATTATGAAAGTCATCTTGGTAACCAGTAACCAATCATGTGCTGAAAAATAATGACCAAAAAGTAATGGAAGGAACTAGACTCTGGATGTAGTGGGATGCAAATTCTTTCTCATATGTACTTGTACTATCAGATCTAGTTATAGTATATAGATTAGAAATTTTTTTGTTTTTAAAAGAAAACTTAGTCAAGTTTTTACTTTAAAAATGATAGTGTCATATATGTGGCCAACCATACTTGATATGAAAGATTCGTTACGACTTTATTTTAGTGTGTAATGATTACATATTTAATTTACTCATTATGAAAATAGTAAAAATTTAAAAAAACTTACGGAGGAAGTGTACTAAAACTTGAATCAATATCTCAAATATGGCAATATCAATCTTTTGTTTATGGTAAGACGTCTGCCCTTCTTTTTATTGGATCAAATAGAGAAATTGGAATAGTATAGGAATCGAAATACTACTATTGACTATGCTCGACTAAGTAGGGAATGAACCATGGGGAGAGAAGTAGGCTAATACTATAGTAAATTAGAGAAAGATCTTACGATAAATATAATTTTTAAAAGTTATGGATAAAAATAAAAAATTAATAATTACTATAAATATTAAATGTAATTTTTAAATATCGCAAACAATCATATGATTTATAAGTAAAATGTTAAATTTTTAATTTCAATAATAAAAAATCAAGCCTTAACAACTTTAAATATAAAATACTTTCAAATATCGTTAGCGAAAATAAAATATCAATATGAATCTTTAATAAAAATTTTACTGGATAAGTGCATGCATCCCTTTATTGAAATAGCTAAATTCGAAAACTTAAGAATTAATCAAAATAATTTATCTATCTTTTTTAAAATATGAATTCTCGTAAAATTGAGGTTTAATTTTAGCCTTTCTTATGTGAAAAAAAAAAGGCTAAATTGGATTTTTTTTTTCACTTTAAATAATAAATAACACAAATATAAATTATGAATTTCTTTTAGTATAAAGGGCGTTCTTTTATTTTTTATTTTTTAATTTCTTTTTTCCTGGTAGGTGGAGTAAGGCCTTTGGTACAATGCATGTTTCGCATGTGGCCCATATCGAAAGCCGGGAGCCATTGGCTTTTACTTCATCATTATTTCTGCGCCAACTCTTGCCGCCTTAATTTATTAGTCAATTTGTGAGACTGTGACCCCACACTTGTAATAGCCGCCAATCTACTCAATTACTTTTTAAATTTAATAATTTTAAATATAATATATAATTATAAAATATAAATATAATATAAAAAAATAATTAAAATATAATATAAAAAATAAAAATATTAATATAAACATATGTTAAATTTTATATAATATTGTATAATATAAAATATTAATATATTAAAATTTATATAAATATATAACATATATTAAATATAATTATAACATAATTAATAAATTTGTCGCTGGCTTTAAATATTCAAATTTTTACTGTTTATTTTTAATTTATACTATCAATACAATAGATTTTATTCTCCACAAATTTTTAAAGTTTAAATCTTGCGAAAAAAATATGTTTTATTTACATTTTTATATGATTTTGTTTGATATTGTAATTAAAGTAAACGTAATAAAAAACGAATTAACAAGAATTTTATTTAAACCTTATAATACATGAGATTTTTTAATACATTTTTCGTACTTTTAATTTTTATATTTCTCAATAAAAGAATATGTATATTTTTTATTAAACTATTATGTAAAAGTATAAAACCTTACGTCCATAAACGTCAAGATCAACTAAACCATGTTGTGCACATTTTGTGCAGTGGGGTCATTGTTTGAATTTTTTTAATCTTAAGTACATGTTCGAATTTGACCTACTTAAGTCTCCTAATTTAAATTTGAATTATTATTTATCATACTAAAAATTATTTTTGTTAATATTTATATATTTTATAATAAATTTAAATAAAAATATATTATTTTAATTTAAAATTACTGTTTCGAACTAAGTCGAACCAAATAAAAAAAAATTAAAACTCAAACCCGGATCCGATTAGGCCAAATTGCCTAACTTTTGTCCAGGTCTAAAGTTGGATTTAGAACAATATTTTTTTTTCATTTAAAAGTAACCTAACCTTTGCAACTTTTTAAGAATTTTGAAGTTTATTTTTTAATTTTTTATTT
>JBBYHK010478495.1:0-18373 GCA_038382065.1 Adansonia grandidieri | reverse complement strand
GAAAGAGAAGTTTTTCTTACGAAACCAAAGCATCAATACCATTTATCCCAATGAGGAGAATGCGTTTATGGTGCCCAGTCATGAAATGAAAGGAGATTATTATATGAATCCATGATTATCCCAAATGGCAAATGAACTTTGATTCTAAAAAATGGTGCAAAGTGAAGTTTTTCCTACGAAATCAAATCATCAACTCATTTATCCCAACGAGGAGAATGAAATTATAGTGCCCAATCATTAAAAGAATGAGAATTATTATGTGAATCCAGGTTTATGCCAGTTGAAAGACGAACATTAATTAAAAAATTGGCCGAAAGAGAAGTTTTTCTTATGAAACGAAAGCATCAATACCATTTATCCTAATGAGGAGAATGTGTTTATGGTGCCCAATCATGAAATAAATGGAGATTATTACGTGAATCCATGATTATCCTAACTGACAACTAAACTTTGATTCTAAAAATTGGTTGGAAGTGAAGTTTTTCTTATGAAACCAAAGCATCAACTCATCTATCCCAATAAGGAGAATGAAATTATAGTGCCCAATCATTAAAAGAATGGGAATTGTTATGTGAATCCTTATTTATCCCAATTGAAAGACGAACATTAATTGAAAAATTGGTAGAAAGATAAGTTTTTCTTATGAAACCAAAGTGTCAATACCATTTATCCCAACGAGGGGAATGTGTTTATGGTGCCCAAATATGAAAAAAGGGACATTATTACGTGAATCCATGATTATCCCAAATGGCAAAAGAACTTTGATTCTAAAAAAATGGTGCGAAGTGAAGTTTTTCCTATGAAACCAAATCATCAACTCATTTATTCCAATGAGGAGAATGAAATTATGGTGCCCAATCATTAAAAGAATAGGAATTATTATGTGAATCTAGGTTTATCCTAGTTGAAAGACGAACATTAATTCAAAAATTGGTAGAAAGAGAAGTTTTCCTTATGAAGCCAAAGCATAAACTCATTTATCCCAATGAGGAGAATAAAATTATGCTGCCCCATCATTAAAAGAATGGGAATTATTATGTGAATCCATGTTTATCCCAATTGAAAGACGAACATTAATTCAAAAATTGGCAGATAGGGAAGTTTTTCTTATAAAACCAAAGCATCAATACCATTTATCCCAATGAGGAGAATGTGCTTACGGTGCCCAATAATGAAATTAAAGAAGATTATTACGTGAATCCATGATTATCCCAACTGACAAATGAACTTTGATTCTAAAAATTGGTTGGAAGTGAAGTTTTTCTTATGAAACCAAAGTATCAACTCATTTATCCCAATAAGGAGAATGAAATTATGGTGCCCAATCATTTAAAGAATGGGAATTATTACGTGAATCCTTATTTATCCCTGTTGAAAGACGAACATTAATTGAAATATTGGTCGAAAGAGAAGTTTTTCTTATGAAAGCAAAGCGTCAATACCATTTATCCCAATGAGGGGAATATGTTTATGGTGCCCAATTATGAAAAAAGGGAGATTATTACATGAATCCATGATTATCCCAAATGGCAAAAGAACTTTGATTCTAAAAAAATGGTGCGAAGTGAAGTTTTTCCTATGAAACCAAATCATCAACTCATTTATCCCAATGAGGAGAATGAAATTATGGTGCCCAATCATTAAAAGAATGAGAATTATTATGTGAATCCAGGTTTATCCCTATTGAAAGATGGACATTAATTCAAAAATTGGTAGAAAGAGAAGTTTTTCTTATGAAACCAAAGCATCAATACCACTTATGATAATAAGGAGAATGCATTTATGGTGCCTAATGAAGAAAAGAAAGGAGATTATTGCGTGAATCCATGATTATCCCAAATGACGAATGAACTTTGATTCTAAAAAATGGTGCAAAGTGAAGTTTTTCCTATGAAACCAAAGCATCAACTCATTTATCCCAATAAGGACAACGAAATTATGGTGCCCAATCATTAAAAAAATCAAAATTATTATGTGAATCCTTGTTTATCCTAGTTGAAAGATGAACATTAATTCAACAATTGGTAGAAACAGAAGTTTTTCTTATGAAACCGAAGCATCAATACCAATTATCCCAATGAGGAGAATGCATTTATGGTGCGAAATCATGAAAAGAAAGGAGATTATTACATGAATCCATGATTATTCCAAATGACAAATGAACTTTGATTCTAAAAATTGGTGCAAAGTGAAGTTTTTCCTATAAAACGAAAGCGTCAACTCATTTATCCCAATAACAAGAATGAAATTATGGTGCCCAATCTTTAAAAAATTGGGAATTATTATGTGAATCCACTTTATCCCTGTTGAAAGACGGACATTAATTCAAAAATTGATAGAAAGAGAAGTTTTTCTTTTAAAACCAAAAGATCAACTCATTTATCCCAATGAGGAGAATGAAGTTATGGTGCCCAATCATTAAGAGAATGGGAATTATTATGTGTATCTATGTTTATCTTAGTTGAAAGATGAACATTAATTCAAAAATTGGTAGATAGGGAAGTTTTTCTTATGAAACCAAAGCATTAATACCATTTATCCCAATGAGGAGAATGCATTTATGGTGCCCAACCATGAAATGAAAGGAGATTATTACATGAATTCGTGATTGTCCCAACTGACAAATGAACATTGATTCTAAAAATTTGTTAGAAGTGAAGTTTTTCTTATGAAACCAAAGCATCAACTCAATTATCCCAATGAGGAGAATCAAATTATGGTGCCCATTCATTAAAAGAATGGGAATTATTATGTGAATCCTTGTTTATCGCAGTTGAAAGATGAACATTAATTCAAAAATGGTTAGAAAGAGAAGTTTTTCTTATGAAACCAAAGCATCAATACCATTTATCCCACTGAGAGGAATGTGTTTACAGTGCCCAATCATGAAAAGAAAGGAGATGATTACATGAACCCATGATTATCCCAATGGCAAATGAACTTTGATTCTAAAAAATGGTGCGAGGTGAAGTTTTTCCTATGAAACCAAATCATCAACTCATTTATCCCAATGAGGAGAATGAAATTATGGTGCCCAATCATTGAAAGAATGGGATTATTATGTGAATCCTTGTTTATCCCAGTTGAAAGATGAACATTAATTCAAAAATTGGTAAAAAGAGAAGTTTTTCTTATGAAACCAAAGCATCAATACCATTTATGCCAATGAGGAGAATGCATTTATGGTGCCCAATCACGAAATGAAAGGAGATTATTATGTAAAACCATGATTATCCTATATGACAAATAAACTTTGATTCTAAAAAATGGTGCGAAATGAAGTTTTTCCTATGAAACCAAAGCATCAACTCATTTATCCCAACGAGGAGAATGAAATTATGGTGCCCAATCATTAAAAGAATCGGAATTATTATGTGAATCCTTGTTTATCCCCATTGAAAGATGACATTAATCCAAAAATTGGTAGAAAGAGATGTTTTTCTTATGAAACCAAAGCATCAATGCCATTTATCCCAATGAGAAGAATATGTTTACGGTGCCCAATCATGAAAAGAATAGAGATTATTATGTGAATGCATGATCATCCCAATTGACAAATGAACTTTAATTCTATAAAATGGTGTGAAGTGAAGTTCTTCTTATGAGACCAAAGCATCAACTCATTTATCCCAATGAGGAGAATGAAATTATAGTGCCCAATCATTAAAAGAATGGGAATTATTGTGAATCCATGTTTATCCCAGTTGAAAGACGAACATTAGTTCAACAATTGGCAGAAAGAGAAGTTTTTCTTATGAAACCAAAGCATCCATACCATTTATCCCAATGAGGAGAATGCATTTATGGTGCCCAATCATGAGAAGAAAGGAGATTGTTAAATGCGTTTATGGTGCCCAATCATGAAAAGAAAAGAGATTGTTACTAGGATCCATGATTATGCCAATGGACAAATGAACTTTGATTCTAGAAAATGGTGCAAAGTGAAGTTTTTCTTATGAAAGCAAATCATCAACTCATTTATCCCAATGAGGTGAATGAAATTATAGTGCCTAATAATTAAAAGAATGAGAATTATTATGTGAATCCATGTTTATCCCAGTTGAAAGATGAACATTAATTCAAAAATTGGTAGAAAGAGAAGTTTTTCTTATGAAACCAAAGCATACCATTTATCCCAATGAGGAGAATGCATTTATGGTGCCCAATCATGAAATGAAGGGAGATTATTATGTGAATCCATGATTATCCCAACTGACAAATGAACTTTGATTCTAAAATTGCTTGGAAGTGAAGTTTTTCTTATGAAACCAAAGCATCTACTCATTTATCCTCATGAGGAGAATGAAATTATGGTGCCCAATCATTAAAAGAATGGGAATTATTATGTGAATCCTTGTTTATCCCTATTGAAAGACGAACATTAATTCAAAAATTGGTAGAAAGAGAAGTTTTTCTTATGAAACCAAAGCATCAATACCATTTATTCCAATGAGAGGAATATGTTTCTGGTGCCCAATGATGAAAATAAAGGAGATTATTACGTGAATCCATGATTATCCCAAATGGCAAATGAACATTGATTCTAAAAAATGGTGCGAAGTGAAGTTTTTCCTATGAAACCAAATCATCAACTCATTTATCCCAATAAGGAGAATGAAATTATGTTGCCCAATCATCAAAAGAATGGGAATTATTATGTGAATCCATGTTTATCCCGGTTGAAAGATGGACATTAATTCAAGAATTGGTAGGAAGAGATGTTTTTCTTATGAAACCAAAGCATCAATACCATTTATGCCAATGAGGAGAATGCATTTATGGTCCTCAATCACGAAAAGAAAGGAGATTATTACATGAATCCATGATTATCCCAAATGATGAATGAACTTTGAAGCTAAAAAATGGTGCGAAGTGAAGTTTTTCCTATGAAACCAAAGCATCAACTCATTTATCCCAATAAGGAGAACAAAATTAGGGTGCCCAATCATTAAAAGAATCGAAATTATTTTATGAATCCTTGCTTATCCTAGTTGAAAGATGAATATTAATTCAAAATTTGGTAGAAAGAGAAGTTTTTCTTATGAAACTGAAGCATCAATACCATTTATTCCAATAAGGAGAATGTGTTTATGGTGCCCAATCGTGAAAAGAATGGAGATTATAACGTGAATGCATGATTATCCCAATTGACAAATGAACTTTAATTGTATAAAATGGTATGAAGTGAAGTTTTTCTTATGAGACCAAAGCATCAGCTCATTTTTCCCAATGAAGAGAATGAAATTATAGTGGCCAATCATTAAAAGAATGGGAATTATTGTCTAAATCCATGCTTATCCCAGTTGAAAGATGAACATTAATTCAAAAATTGGCAGAAAGAGAAGTTTTTCTTATGAAACCAAAGCATCAATACCATTTATCCCAAAGGGGAGAATGCGTTTATGGTGCCCAATCATGAAAAGAAAGGAGATTGTTACCTGAATCCATGATTATGCCAATGGACAAATGAACTTTGATTCTAAAAAATGGTGCAAAGTGAAGTTTTTCTTTTTGAACAGAGCATCAACTCATTTATCCCAATGAGGAGAACAAAATTATAGTGCCTAATCATTAAAAGAATGGGAATTATTACGTGAATACATGTTTATCCAGGTTGAAAGATGAACATTAATTCAAAATTTGGTAGAAAGAGAAGTTTTTCTTTTAAACCAAAGCATCAATACCATTTTCTCCAATAAGGAGAATGCGTTTATGTTGCCCAATCATGAAAAGAAAGGAGATTGGTATGTGAATCCATGATTATGCCAATGGACAAATGAACTTTGATTCTAAAAAACGGTGCAAAGTGAAGTTTTTCTTATGAAACCAAAGCATCAACTCATTTATCCCAATAAGGAGAATGAAATTATAGTGCCCAATAATTAAAAGAATAGGAATTATTATGTGAATCCATGTTTATCCCAGTTAAAAGATGAACATTAATTCAAAAATTGGGAGAAAGAGAAGTTTTTCTTATGAAGCCAAAGCATCAATGCCATTTATCCCAAAGAGGAGAATGCATTTATGGTGCCCAGTCATGAAATGAAACGAGATTATTACATGAATCCATGATTATCCCAACTAACAAATGATCTTTGATTCTAAAAATTGGTTGGAAGTGAAGTTTTTCTTATGAAACCGAAGCATCAACTTATTTATCCCAATGAGGAGAATGAAATTATGGCACCCAATCTTTAAAAGAATGGGAATTATTATGTGAATCCATGTTTATTCCAGTTGAAAGACGAGCATTAATTCAAAAATTGGTAGAAAGAGAAGTTTTTCTTATGAAACCAAAGCATCAATACCATTTATCCTAATGAGGAGAATGTGTTTCTCGTGCCCAATGATGAAAAAAGGGAGATTATTACGTGAATCCATGATTATCCCAAATGGCAAATGAACATTGATTCTAAAAAATGGTGCAAAGTGATGTTTTTCCTATGAAACCAAATCATCAACTCATTTATCCCAATGAGGACAATGAAATTATGGTGCCTAATCATTAAAAGAATGGGAATTATTATGTGAATCCAGGTTTATCTTAGTTGAAAGATGGACATTAATTCAAAAATTGTTAGAAAGAGAAGTTTTTCTTATGAAACCAAAGCATCAATACCATTTATCCTAATGAGGAGAATGCATTTATGGTGCCCAATCACAAAAAGAAAGGAGATTATTACGTGAATCCATGATTATCCCAAATGACAAATGAACTTTGATTCAAAAAATGGTGCGAAGTGAAGTTTTTCCTATAAAACCAAAGCATCAACCCATTTATCCCAATAATGAGAACAAAATTATGGTGCCCAATCATTAAAAAAAATGGGAATTATTATATGAATCGACTTTATCCCTGTTGAAAGAGGGACATTAATTCAAAAATTGGTAGAAAGAGAAGTTTTTCTTATGAAACCAAAGGATCAACTCATTTATCCCAATGAGGCGAATGACATTATAGTGCCCAATCATTAAAAGAATGGGAATTATTGTGTGAATCCATGTTTATCCCAGCTGAAAGACAAACATTAATTCAAAAATTGGCAAAAAGAGAAGTTTTTCTTGTGAAACCAAACCATCAATACCATTTATCCCAATGAGGAGAATGCGTTTATGGTGCCCAATCATGAAATGAAAGGAGATTATTATGTGAATCCATGATTATCCCAACTGACAAATGAACTTTGATTCTAAAAATTGGTTGGAGGTGAGGTTTTCCTTTTGAAGCCAAAGCATCCACTCATTTATCCCAATGAGGAGAATGGAATTATGGTGCCTAATCATTAAAAGAATGGGAATTATTATGTGAATCCTTGTTTATCCCAGTTGAAAGACGAACATTAATTCTAAAATTGGTAGAAAGAGAAGTTTTTCTTATGAAACCAAAGATCAGTACCATTTATCACAATGAGGGGAATGTGTTTATGGTGCCCAATCAAGAAAAGAAAGGATATTATTATGTGAATCCATGATTATCCCAAATGGAAAATAAACTTTGATTCTAAAAAATGGTGTGAAGTGAAGTTTTTCCTATGAAACCAAATCATCAACTCATTTATCCCAATGAGGCGAATGAAATTATGGCGCCTAATCATTAAAAGAATGGGAATTATTATGTGAATCCTTGTTTATCCCAGTTGAAAGACGAACATTAATTCAAAAATTGGTAAAATGAGAAGTTTTTCTTATGAAACCAAAGCATCAATACCATTTATGCCAATGAGGAGAATGCATTTATGGTGCCCAATCACGAAAAGAAAGGAGATTATTATGTAAATCTATGATTATCCCAAATGACAATTAAACTTTGATTCTAAAAAATGGTGCGAAGTGAAGTTTTTCCTATGAAACCAAAGAATCAACTCATTTATCCCAATGAGGAAAACGAAATTATGGTGCCCAATCATTAAAAGAATCGAAATTATTATGTGAATCCTTGTTATCCCAGTTGAAAGATGAGCAATAATTCAAAAATTGGCAGAAAGAGATGTATTTATTATGAAACCAAAGCATCAATACCATTTATTCCAATGAGGAGAATATGTTTATGGTGCCTAATAATGAAAAGAATAGAGATTATTATGTGAATGCATGATTATCCCAACTGACAAATGAACTTTAATTCTATAAAATGGTCCAAAGTGAAGTTTTTCTTATCAGACTAAAGCATCAACTCATTCATCCCAATGAGGAGAATGAAATTCTAGTGCCCAATCATTAAAAGAATGGGAATTATTGCGTGAATCCATGTTTATCCCAGTTGAAAGATGAACATTAATTCAAAAATTGCCAAAAAGAGAAGTTTTTCTTATGAAACCAAAGCATCAATACCATTTATCCCAATAAGGAGAATGCGTTTATGGTGCCCAATCTTGAAAAGAAAGGAGATTGTTACTTGAATCCATGATTATGCCAATGGACAAAAGAACTTTGATTCCAAAAAATGGTGCGAAGTGAAGTTTTTCTTTTGAAACAAAGCATCAACTTATTTATCCCAATGAGGAGAATGAAATTATAGTGCCCAATCATTAAAAGAATGGGAATTATTATGTGAATACAAGTTTATCCCAATAGAAAGTTGAACATTAGTTTAAAAATTGGTAGAAAGAGAAGTTTTTCTTTTGAAACCAAAGCATCAATACCATTTTTCCTAGTAAGGAGAACGCGTTTATGGTGCCCAATCATGAAAAAGAAGGAGATTGGTACGTGAATCCATGATTATGCCAATGGACAAATGAACTTTGATTCTAAAAAATGGTGCAAAGTGAAGTTTTTCTTATGAAAGCAAAGCATCAACTCATTTATCCCAATGAGGAGAACGAAATTATAGTGCCCAATAATTAAAAGAATGAGAATTATTATGTCAATCCATGTTTATCCCAGTTGAAAGACGAACATTAATTCAAAAATTGGTAGAAAGAGAAGTTTTTCTTATGAAACCAAAGCATTAGTACCATTTATCCCAATGAGGAGAATGCATTTATGGTGCCCAATCACGAAAAGAAAGGAGATTATTACGTGAATCCCATATTATCCCAAATGACAAATGAACTTTGATTCTAAAAAGAGGTGCGAAGTGAAGTTTTTCCTGTAAAACCAAAGCATCAACTCATTTATCCCAATGAGGAAAATGAAATTATCGTGCCCAATCGTTAAAAAAATGGGAATTATTAAGTGAATCCATGTTTATCCCTATTGAAAGACGAACATTAATTCAAAAATTGGTAGAAAGAGAAGTGTTTCTTATGAAACCAAAGCACCAACTCATTTATCCCAATGAGGGGAATGAAATTATGCTACCCAATCATTAAAAGAATGGGAAATATTACGTGAATCCTTGTTTATCCCAGTTGAAAGATGAACATTAATTCAAAATTTGGTAGATAGGGAAGTTTTTCTTATGAAACCAAAGCATCAATACCATTTATCCCAATGAGGAGAATGCATTTATAGTGCCCAATCATGAAACGAAAGGAGATTATTACGTGAATCCTTGATTATCCTAACTGACAAATGAACTTTGATTCTAAAAAATGGTGCGAAGTGAAGTTTTTCCTATGAAACCAAATCATTAACTCATTTATCCCGATGAGGAGAATGAAATTATGGTGCCCAATCATTAAAAGAATGGAAATTATTATCTGAATCCAGGTTTATCCCAGTTGAAAGATGAACATTAATACAAAAATTGGTAGAAAAAGAAGTTTTTCTTATGAAAACAAAGCACCAACTCATTTATCCCAATGAGGAGAATGAAATTATGCTGCCCAATCATTAAAAGAATGGGAAATATTATTTGAATCCATGTTTATCCTAGTTGAAAGATGAACATTAATTCAAAAATTGGTAGATAGGGAAGTTTTTCTTATGAAACCAAAGCATCAATACCATTTATCCCAATGAGGAGAATGCGTTTATGGTGCCCAATCATGAAACAAAAGGAGATTATTACGTGAATCCTTGATTATCCTAACTGACAAATGAACTTTAATTCTAAAAAATGGTATGAAGTGAAGTATTTCTTATGAAACCAAAGCATCAACTCATTTATCCCAAAGAGGAGAATGAAATTATGGAGGCCAATCATTAAAAGAATGGGAATTATTATGTGAATCCTTGTTTATCCCGCTGAAAGACGAACATTAATTCAAAAATTGGTAGAAAAAGAAGTTTTTCTTATGAAACCAAAGCGTCAATACCCTTTATCCCAATGAGGGGAATGTGTTTCTGGTGCCCAATCATGAAAAAAGGGAGATTATTACGTGAAACCATGATTATCCCAAATGGCGAATGAGCTTTGATTCTAAAAAATGGTGCAAAGTGAAGTTTTTCCTATGAAACCAAATCATCAACTCGTTTATCCCAATGAGGAGAATGAAATTATGGTGCCCAATCATTAAAAGAATGGGAATTATTATGTGAATCCAGGTTTATCCCAATTGAAAGACGGACATTAATTCAAAAATTGGCAGAAAGAGAAGTTTTTCTTATGAAACCAAAGCATCAATACCATTTATCCCAATGAGGAGAATATATTTATGATGCCCAATCACGAAAAGAATGGAGATTACTACGTGAATCTATGATTATCCCAGATGACAAATGAACTTTGATTCTAAAAAATGGTACGAGGTGAAGGTTTTCTTATGAAACCAAAGCATCAACACATTTATCCCAATGAGGAGAATGAAATTATGGTGCCCAATCATTAAAAGAATGGGAATTACTATGTGAATCCATGCTTATCCTAGTTAAAAGACGAACATTAATTCAAAAATTAGTAGAAAGAGAAGTTTTTCTTATGAAACCAAAGCATCAATACCATTCTTCCTAATGAGTAGAAAGCATTTACGGTGCCCAATGAAGAAAAGAAAGGAGATTGTTACATGAATCCATGATTATCCCAACTAACAAATGAACTTTGATTCTAAACGTTGGTCGAAAGTTAAGTTTTTCTTATCAAAACCAAAGCATCAACTCATTTATCCCAATGAGAAGAACGAAATTATGGTGGCCAATCATTAAAAGAATAGGAATTATTATGTGAATCCATGTTTATCCAAGTTAAAAGATGAACATTAATTCAAAAATTGGTAGAAAGAGAACTTTTTCTTATGAAACCAAAGCATCAATACCATTTATCCCAATGAGGAGAATGCATTATGGTGCCCAATCATGAAAAGAAAGGAGATTATTGCGTGAATCCTTGATTATCCCAAATGACAAATGAACTTTAATTCTGAAATGTGGCGCGAAATGAAGTTTCTCCTATGAAACCAAAGCATCAACTCGTTTATCCCAATGTGGAGAATGAAATTATAGTGCCCAATCATTAAAAGAACGGGAATTTTTTTGTGAATCCTTGTTTATCCCAGTTGAAACATGGACATTAATTCAAAAATTGGTAGAAAGAGAAGTTTTTCTTATGAACCCAAAGCATCAATACCATTTATCCCAATGAGGAGAATACATTTATGGTGCCCAATCATGGAAAGAAAGGAGATTACTACGTGAATCTTTGATTATCCCAAATGACAAATGAACTTTGATTCTAAAAAATGGTACGAAGTGAAGGTTTTCTTATGAAACCAAAGCATCAACACATTTATCCCAAAGAGGAGAATGAAATTATGGTGCCCAATCATTAAAAGAATGGGAATTATTATGTGAATCCATGCTTATCTTAGTTGAAAGATGAACATTAATTCAGAAATTGGTAGAAAGAGAAGTTTTTCTTATGAAACCAAAGCATCAATACCATTTTTCCCAATGAGTAAAAAGCATTTATGGTGCCCAATCAAGAAAAGAAAGGAGATTGTTACATGAATCCATGATTAGCCCAACTAACAAATGAACTTTGATTCTAAACATTGGTCGAAAGTTAAGTTTTTCTTATGAAACCAAAGCATCAACTCATTTATCCCAATGAGAAGAACAACATTATGGCGGCCAATCATTAAAAGAATAGGAATTATTACGTGAATCCATGTTTATCCAAGTTAAACGATGAACATTAATTCAAAAATTGGCAGAAAGTGAAGTTTTTCTTATGAAAGCAAAGCGTCAAAACCATTTATCTCGATGAGGAAAATGTGTTTATGGGGCCCAAGCATGAAAAGAAAGGAGATTATTACGTGAATCAACGATTATCCCAAATGGCAAATGAACTTTGATTCTAAAATGTGGTGCAAAATGAAGTTTCTTCTATGAAACCAAAGCATCAACTCGTTTATCCTAATGTGGAGAATGAAATTATAGTGCCCAATCAGTAAAAGAACGGGAATTATTTTGTGAATCCTTGTTTATCCCAGCTGAATGATGAACATAAATTCAAAAATTGGTAGAAAGAGAAGTTTTTCTTATGAAACCAAAGCATCAATACCATTCTTCCCAATGAGTAGAATGCGTTTATGGTGCCCAATCAAGAAAGGAAAAGAAATTGTTACGTGAATCCATGATTATGCCAATGGACAAATGAACTTTGATTCTAAAAAACGGTGCAAAGTGAAGTTTTTCTTATAAAACCAAAGCGTTAACTCCTTTATCCCAATGAGGAGAATGAAATTATAGCAGCCAATCATTAAAAGAATGGGAATTATTATGTGAATCCTTGTTTATCTCAGTTGAAAGATGAACATTAATTCAAAAATTGGATGAAAGAGAAGTTTTTCTTATGAAACCAAAGCATCAATACCATTTATCCCAATGAGGAGAATGTGTTTATGGTGCCTAATCATGAAAAGAAAGGAGATTATTATGTGAATCCATGATTATCCCAAATGGCAAATGGACTTTGATTCTAAAATGTGGTGCGAAGTGAAGTTTTTCCTATGAAACCAAATCATCAACTCATTTATCCCAATGAGGAGAATGAAATTATGGTGCCCAATCATTAAAAGAATAGGAATTATTATGTGAATCCATGTTTATCCAGTTGAAAGACGAACATTAATTCAAAAATTGGCAGAAAAAGAAGTTTTTCTTGTAAAACTAAAGCATCAATACCATATATCCCAATGAGGAGAATGCATTTATGGTGCCCAATCATTAAAAGAAAGGGGATTATTACTTGAATCCATGATTATCTCGACTGACAAATGAACTTTGATTCTAAAAATTGGTTGGAAGTTAAGTTTTTCTTGTGAAACCAAAGCATCAACTCATTTATCCCAATGAGAAGAACGAAATTATGGTGGCCAATCATTAAAAGAATGGGAATTATTATGTGAATCCATGTTTATCCCAGTTAAAAGATGAACATTAATTCCAAAATTGGTAAAAAGAGAAGTTTTTCTTATGAAACCAAAGCATCAATACCATTTATCGCAATGAGGATAATGCATTTATGGTGCCCAATCATGAAATGAAAGGAGATTATTGCGTGAATCTTTGATTATCCCAAATGACAAATGAACTTCGATTCTAAACAAAGGTGCAAAGTGAAGTTTCTCTTATGAAACCAAGGCATCAACTCATTTATCCCAATGGGGAGAATGAAATTATGGTGCCCAATCATTAAAAGAATGGGAATTATTATGTGAATCCACGTTTATCCCAGTTGAAAGATGAATATTAATTCAAAAATTGGTAGAAAGAGAAGTTTTTCTTATTTAACCAAAGCATCAATACCATTTATCCTAACGAGGAGAATGCATTTATGGTGCCCACTCATGTAAAGAAAGGAGATTATTACATTAATCTATGATTATCCCTAATGACAAATGAAATTTGATTCTAAAAAATGGTGCGAAGTGAAGTTTTTCTTATGAAACCAAAGCATCAACTCATTTATCCCAATGAGGAGAATGAAATTATGGTGCCTAATCATTAAAAGAATGGGAATTATTATGTGAATCCTTGTTTATCCTTATTGAAAGATGATCATTAATTCAGAAATTGGTAGAAAGAGAAGTTTTTCTTATGAAACTAAAGCATCAATACAATTCTTCCCAATGAGTAGAAAGTGTTTATGGTGCCCAATCAAGAAAAGAAAGGAAATTGTTATGTGAATCGATGATTATGCCAATGGACAAATGAATTTTGATTCTAAAAAAGGGTGTGAGGTGAAGTTTTTCCTATGAAACCAAAGCGTCAATTCCTTTATCCCAATAAGGAGAATGAAATTATAGTGCCCAATCCTTAAAAGAATAGGAATTATTATGTGAATCCTTGTTTATCCCAATTGAAAGACGAACATTAATGCAAAAATTAGTAGAAAAAAAAGTTTTTATTATAAAACCAAACCATCAATACCATTTATCCCAATGAGGAGAATGCATTTATGGTGCCCAATCAAGAAAAGAAAGGAGATTATTACATGAATCCATGATTATTCCAACTGACAAATAAACTTTGATTCTAAAAATTGGTTGGAAGTTAAGTTTTTCTTATAAAACCAAAGCATCAACTTATTTATCCCAATGACAAAAATGAAATTATGGTGGCCAATCACTAAAAGAATGGGAATTATTATGTGAATCCATGTGTATCCCAGTTGAAAGATGAACATTAATTCAAAAATTGGAAGAAAGAGAAGCTTTTCTTATGAAACCAAAGCGTCAATACTATTTATCCCAATGAGGAGAATGTGTTTATGGTGCCTAATCATGAAAAGAAAGGAGATTATTATGTGAATCCATGATTATCCCAAATGGCAAATGGACTTTGATTCTAAAATGTGGTGCGAAGTGAAGTTTTTCCTATGAAACCAAATCATCAACTCATTTATCCCAATGAGGAGAATGAAATTATGGTGCCCAATCATTAAAAAAATGGGAATTATTATGTAAATCCATGTTTATCCAGTTGAAAGACGAACATTAATTCAAAAATTGGCAGAAAAAAAAGTTTTTCTTGTAAAACCAAAGCATCAATACCATATATCCCAATGAGGAGAATGCATATATGGTGCCCAATCACGAAAAGAAAGGAGATTATTACTTGAATCCATGATTATCCCGACTGACAAATGAACTTTGATTCTAAAAATTGGTTGGAAGTTAAGTTTTTCTTGTGAAACCAAAGCATCAACTCATTTATCCCAATGAGAAGAACGAAATTATGGTGGCCAATCATTAAAAGAATGGGAATTATTATGTGAATCCATGTTTATCCCAGTTAAAAGATGAACATTAATTTAAAAATTGGTAGAAAGAGAAGTTTTTCTTATGAAACCAAAGCATCAATACCATTTATCCCAATGAGGAGAATGCATTTATGGTGCCCAATCACGAAAAGAAAGGAGATTATTGCGTGAATCCTTGATTATCCCAAAAGACAAATGAACTTCGATTTTAAACAAAGGTGCAAAGTGAAGTTTTTATTATGAAACCAAGGCATCAACTCATTTATCCCAATAAGGAGAATGAAATTATGGTGCCCAATCATTAAAAGAATGGGAATTGTTATGTGAATCCATGTTTATCCCAGTTGAAAGATGAACATTAATTCAAAAATTGGTACGAAAGGAAGTTTTTCTTATAAAACCAAAGCATCAATACTATATATCCCAGTGAGGAGAATGCATTTATGGTGCCCAATCATGAAAAGAAAGGAGATTATTACGTGAATCCTTGATTATCCCAAATGACAAATGAACTTTGATTCTAAACAAAGGTGCAAAGTGAAGTTTTTCTTATGAAACCAAGGCATCAACTATTTATCACAACGAGGAGAATGAAATTATGGTGCCCAATCATTAAAAGAATGGGAATTATTATGTGAATCCATGTTTATCCCAGTTGAAAGATGAACATTAATTCAAAATTTGGGAGAAAGAGAAGTTTTTCTTATGAAACCAAAGCATCAATACCATTTATCCTAATGAGAAGAATGCATTTATGGTGGCCAATCAAGAAAAGAAAGGAGATTGTTACGTGAATCGATGATTATGCCAATGGACAAATGAATTTTGATTCTAAAAAATGGTGCGAGGTGAAGTTTTTCTTATAAAACCAAAGCGTCAACTCTTTTATCCCAATGAGGAGAATGAAATTATAGTGCCCAATCCTTAAAACAATAGGAATTATTATGTGAATCCTTGTTTATCCCAGCTGAAAGATGAACATTAATGCAAAAATTGGTAGAAGGAAAAGTTTTTATTATGAAACCAAACCATTAATAGCATTTATCCCAATGAGGAGAATGCATTTATGGTGCCCAATCAAGAAAGAACGGAGATTATTACATGAATCCATGATTATTCCAACTGACAAATGAACTTTGATTCTAAAAATTGGTTGGAAGTTAAGTTTTTCTTATGAAACCAAAGCATCAACTCATTTATCCCAATGACAAAAATGAAATTATGGCGGCCAATCATTAAAAGAATGGGAATTATTATGTGAATCCATGTTTATCCCAATTGAAAGATGACTATTAACTCAAAAATTGGTAGAAAGTGAAGTTTTTCTTATGAAACCAAAGCGTCAATACCATTTACCCCAATGAGGAGAATGCGTTTATGGTGCCCAATCATGAAAAGAAAGGAGCGTATTACGTGAATCAATGGTTATCCAAATGTCAAATGAACTTTGATTCTAAAACGTGGTGCAAAGTGAAGTTTTTCCCATGAAACCAAAGCATCAACTCATTTATCGCAATGAGGAGAATGAAATTATACTACCCAATCATTCAAAGAATGGGAATTATTATATGAATCCTTGTTTATCCCAGTTGACAGATGAACATTAATTCAAAAATTGCTAGAAAGAGAAGTTTTTCTTATGAAACCAAAGCATTAATACCATTTATCCCAATGAGGAGAATGAGTTTATGGTGCCCAATCATGAAAAGAAAGAGATTGTTACGTGAATCCACAATTATGCCAATGGACAAATGAACTTTGATTCTAAAAGATGGCGCGAAGTGAAGTTTTTCTTATGAAACAAAGCATCAACACATTTATCCCAACGAGGAGAATAAAATTATAGTGCCCAATCATTCAAAGAATGGGAATTATTATGTGATTCTTTGTTTATCCTATTTGAAAGATGAATATTAATTCAAAAATTGGCAGAAAGAGAAGTTTTTCTTATGAAACCAAAGTGTCAATACCATTTATCCCAATGAGGAGAATACGTTTATGGTGCCCAATCATGAAAGGAAAGGCGATTATTATGTGAATCCATGATTATCCTAAATGGCAAATGAACTTTGATTCTAAAACATGGTGCGAAGTGAAGTTTTTCTTATGAAACCAAAGTGTCAATACCATTTATCCCAATGAGGAGAATGAAATTATGGTGCCCAATCATTAAAACAATGGGAATTATTATGTGAATCCATGTTTATCCCAGTTGAAAGGCGAACCTTAATTCAAAAATTGGTAGAAAGAGAAGTTTTTCTTATGAAACCTACGCATCAATACCATTTATCCCAATGAGGAGAATGCATTTATGGTGCCCAATCACAAAAAGAAAGGAGATTATTATGTGAATCTATGATTATCCCAATTGACAAATGAACTTTGATTCTAAAAAATGGTGCGAAGTGAAGCTTTTCTTATGAAACCAAAGAATCAACTCATTTATCCCAATGAGGAGAATGAAATTATGGTGCCTAATCATTAAAAGAATGAGAATTATTATGTGAATCCATGTTTATCCTAATTGAAAAACGAACATTAATTCAGAAATTGGTAGAAAGATAAGTTTTTCTTATGAAACCAAAGCATCAATACCATTCTTCCCAATGAGTAGGATGCGTTTATGGTGCCCAATCAAGAAAAGAAAGAAGCTTGTTACGTGAATCCATGATTATGCTAATGGACAAATGAATTTTGATTCTAAAAAATAGTGCGAAGTGAAGTTTTTCTTATGAAACCAAAGTGCCAACTCCTTTATCCTAATGAGGAAAATGAAATAATAGTGTCTAATCATTAAAAGAAAAGGAATTATTATGTGAATCCTTATTTATCCCAGTTGAAAGACAAACATTAATTAAAAAATTGGTAGAAAGAAAAGATTTTCTTATGGAACCAAACCATCAATACCATTTATCTCAATGAGGAGAATGCATTTATGGTGCCCAATCAAGAAAAGAAAGGAGATTATTGCATGAATCCATAGTTATCCCAACTGACAAATGAACTTTGATTCTAAAAATTGGTTAGAAGTTAAGTTTTTCTTATGAAACCAAGGCATCAACTCATTTATCCCAATGAGAAGAACGAAATTATGGCAGCCAATTATTAAAAGAATGAGAATTATTATGTGAATCCATGTTGATCCCAGTTGAAAGATGAACATTAATTCAAAAATTGGCAGAAAGGGAAGTTTTTCTTATGAAACCAAAGCGTCAATACCATTTATCCCAATGAGGAGAATGCGTTTATGGTGCCCAATCATGAAAAGAAAGGAGATTATTATGTGAA
>JBBYHK010478423.1:0-18384 GCA_038382065.1 Adansonia grandidieri | reverse complement strand
AAATAATGACAAGTTAAGATCGAAAGAACCAAAACTGAGATAAGACATAGCTAGTAAGGTACCAATTTTGGGTGTCATGAAGAGGTTTGTACCTTATTGCACGTAACCAACTCCCAAACCCAAACAATGAATTTTTGCACTACGTAGACCACGGGATCGATGTTTTGAGTTTCGTAACTCAAAACATAGGTTCTAATAGGCATTCGATCATGCCTAGCCCGAAATGATCAATGGCGACTCCCAGTGTTGGCTATTTCGTGATGGTCATCTAAAACCAATAAGATGAGCAATTCATCTTATGGTCCCCTTCATTGTATCATAAGTCGAGAATCCATACATTCTCGTTCTCATCACATTGTGAAAGAAAAGTTCAGTCAAGTAGACATTTCCAAGCCAGGAAAATATTTCAAGTCATGCGCACCCAAACATCCATGATGATCCACCCTCGGGGTACGTTGTGACAGTACATTTTGTGCCACATTCAATAAACTATTAGGTTTTATTGTGAGCAAAAAAGGAATAGAGGTTGATCTTAATAAGGTTAAGGCCATTCAAAATTTGCGACCACCTTAAACTCAAAAGGAAGTTAGAAGTTTCTTAAGAAGACTAAATTACATAGCTTGATTCATATCTTGGTTGACCAACAAATGTGATTCGATCTTTCAGCTGAAATTCAAGAGAATGGAATCAAGAATCCCAAGAAGCTTTTGATAAGGTCAAACATTACCCTTTAAATGCTTCAATACTTGTGCCACCAATGCTTGGCCAGCTGCTAATCTTGTATCTATCAATTTTAGACAAGTCAATAGGCTGTGTATTAGGATAACTAAACTAATCAGGAAAAAAGGAACATGCTATCTATTACCTGAGCAAGAAGTTTACAGAATATGAAAATAATTATTTATTCGTAGAGAAGCTATGTTATGCTTTAGCTTGGACAGCCCAAAGGTTAAGGCAGTACATGTTGTACCACACTCTGTGGCTAATCGCCAAGCTTGATCCTATTAAGTATTTGTGTAAAGCCCCCACCTTGTCCGAGAGGTTGGCCAGATGGTAAGTTATGCTTTCTAAGTATGATATCCTGTATGTGAACCAAAAAGCCATCAAAGATAGTGCAATAGCAGCCTTTTGGCAAGTCAAGCCACAGATGACCATCAGCCTTTAGACTTTGAGTTTTCTGATGAAGACTTGATGTGCATATCTGAAGTAGAGAACGCTATCAAGTATGAGTCATTGTGGAAAATGTACTTTGATGGAGTTTCAAATGTACTGGGGCATGGAATTGGGGTAATTCTCATCTCGCCTGAAGAAAACCATTACCCCTTTCATAGCCAGATTGAACTTTGACTACAATAATAACATAACTGAATATGAGGCCTGCATCATGGGACTCCAAGCAACCATTGAAAAGGGCATTCGAACACTGTAAATGTTTGGAGATTCAGTACTCATCATTTACTAATTGAAGGGAGAATGGCAAACGTGTGATGTCAAACTGATCCATACAGAAATCTAATATTAGAGCTTAAGAAAGAGTTTAATGATATCAGCTTTCAACATCTACCTCGAGAAGATAACCAAATTGCTAACACTTTAGCCACTTTATCATCCATGTTCAAAGTCAATCAAGAATTGAACATTGCTCTTATTCAAATGAGCATCTATACAACCCTAGCACATTGTCAAAATTTTAAAGAAAAAAAGTACAATTTGCCATGGAATCATGACATCCTTCAGTACATCAAGGATCAACGGTACCCAAAAGATGCCACCAAATCTAACAAAAGAACCATCAGATGATTAGTTGCGAGCTTCATTTTGGATGATAGGATTTTATACAAGAAAGGTTTAGGTCAAATGTTACTCCAATGCATGAATGCCTCCGAAGCCAAAAAAATACTTTAAGAAGTTCATGAAGGAATTTGTGGCATGCACATCAATGAACACCAAATGGTAAGACAAGTCACGGATCAGGCTATTATTGGTTGACTCTTGAAAAGGATTACATTAACTATGCTCAGAAGTGTCATAAATGCCTTACATGCCTATCGCATAGCAGTACAAACTTCCATGGTGCTACCCCATTCTCTTTGGTCTATGACATATGGGCTGTCTTGCCAATCAAGGTTGAAATCCCTTTACTTAGGGTTTTGATGGAATCCTAACTTGAAGAAGCTGAATGGGTTAAGAACCGATATAAACAACTCAATCTCATTGAACAGAAAAGAATTAGAGCCATTTGTGATAGGCAGTTGTATCAAAAATGGATGATGAGGGCCTATAACAAAAAGGTTTTTCCCTGCCAGTTCTAAGAAAGTGACTTGGTACTCAAACAAACTCTCCCGATCCATAAAGATGCTTGCAAAAAACGGGCCCCAAATTAGGAAGAGCCATATCTGGTGAAATGTGTATTCTTTGAATGAGCCCTAACCTTAATTGAGATAGATGGCAGTGACCTATCCAACCTTGTGAATTCTATCTCTATTAAGAAATACTATGCCTGAAAGGACTTTAGAATGAAAACCTGAAAGGGCATCCTATTAGTTCATCGCCTACCACTCTTAAAAAAAACAAAAAAAAAATAACAACAAAAACAAAAGAGAAGAAAAAATGAAAACCAACTTAAGTTGAAAATTAGAGACGGCGGCTTAAGCAACTAGACCTTTTTACCCCATATTCACAACTCTGATCAAGACATTAAGTCATAACCTAACCTATTTGTTCTATGTTGACCAAACCTCCTTCACACCTGCACTAAAAAGATAAAAACTACTAGCTTTGAGGCCCTTATCCCACCATAGGGCAATCTAAGGAATCTTCTTATGAGTTAGCCAGCACCAAAAGAATTAATTGCTCAAAAAAAAATTCAAAAGTACTCAGTGGAGAATTCATGTCATTAGCACCACAACTAATCGACCAAGAAAACTTCTCTTATCTTTTTTGTATTTCAAAATCTTTCATAATCTCGTAAGTTTGTCACAACTGGTACCCTCTTTCTTTCAAGGAAAATACAATTACTTGATTTCTTGAAAAATCTTTTCGTAACCCTACATTTTATGTTGCATCATGTTTATCATTTAATTATAATGCTTGATAAACAAATAAAACTGATAATAAGATTTCCTAGCATTACTTGGAATGATAAAACTTTGCATGAGCTTTGTTTCATATCTAAAAACTAAGAATAAACTCTTAGGGCCACAACCGGCCTCGCATTAGGATCCTCACATCTTGAAAATATGCTCAAAAGCTTCTCTTAGTGAGTGATCATGGACCTCCCTTACCTTTTAAGGAGGCACGACCTTAACATTCAAAGCCTCTAGAAATCTAGAGCAAGGTTGACAAACCCTGGGCAAAAGGCCACCTTATCAAAGCCAAAGACGGCAAAAACCAACCATTAAATTAGGCTTTTAAAGTCATTAGACTTGTATCATTTAGATAGGCACTTGTATCCCTATGCATTATGCAACATTTAACATCTACAGGTACTAGCTCTCACGTATAGAGTTAAATTTATAGGAAACCTAAGGTATAATTTTTTGAGTTTGAAAAACCTAGAAAGGCTTCATGTAAGTACCTATGACCCTATGTACTCATCAAAAATCACCCAAGAGGGGAATCTAAACTTATTTCTTTTTAGTCCTTAAGCAACAGAAGGCTCTTCCTAACTTACCTCAAGCCCACGCGAGCAGGTAGCACCTACCTACCTTAGTCCTTAAAAAGCAAGATGCTTATCAAAGCCCACATGAGCTGATGGCACCTACCTACCTTAATCCTCAAAAAGCAAAATGCTTATTAAAGCCCACACAAGCTGGTGGCACCTGCCTACCTCAGTCCTCAAAGAGTAGGATGCTTATCAAAGCTTACACAAGCTAGTGGCATCTACCTACCTTAGTCCTTAAAGGATGGTGGCACCTACTTACCTCAATCCTTAAAGAGCAAGACATTTAACAAAGCCCACACAAGCTGGTGGCACTTACCTACCTTAGTCCTTAAAGAGTAGGAAACTTATCAAAGCCCACATAAGTTGATGGCACTTGCCTACTTTAGTCCTCAAAGACCTAAATAAGCTGGTGGCACCTACCTAGTTCTCAAAGAGCAAGACACTTATCCAAGCCCACACAAGCTGGTGGCACCTACCTACCTAAGTTTTCAAAGAGTAGGATGCTAATCAAAGCCCAAACAAGCTGGTGGCACCTACCTACCTCAATCCTCAAATAGCAAGATATTTATCAAAGCCCACACAAGCTGGTGGCACCTACTTACCTAAGTCTCCAAAGAGCAGGATGCCTATTAAAGCCCATATAAGTTGGTGGCACCTGTCTACCTTAGTCCACAAAGAGCTGGACATATTTTTTTACCTACCTCAAAGCCCACACAAGCTGATGGCACTTATTTAAGGTTAAACCCAAAAAATAACCTAGTAGGGAGGTTAAACCTTATAGAACTCATCAAAATCTTCTTTTCTATAAGTTATTCAACCCCTCTTAATGTGATACTAAATAGTTCTCTACTTTTCTGTAGGCACACGAATCCATTATCCCACCTAAACAAAATGGTGTCTATTTGTCTTTGCCCTATTCCTAATACTTAGCAACGACCAAAGAAGGGCAATTGTAAACATCTCATTTCATCTGAGCCAACTTCTGGCATCTAAGCACTTAAGTGAAATATGATAAAATCAAAAAAATAAAAATAAAACTAGGGTACAATTGCCAAGTGCCATGTCACCAGGCACTATTAGGCAATACAATGCCTATAGGTACACGGATCACATTAAAGAGAAATGCTTATGGGTCACATTAAAGAAAAATGTAAAATGAGGCATCAAATGTCATTTTCCATGATGTCATCGAAGTCATTTATATGAGTACACGGATCAATTTCCCTCTATTTATGGCTAAGTTATGGTAACTCAGAAAGCCACAGGTATGTGCAAGTTATGTTGGTGCACAAGTATTGATACGAGGCTTTACATCACCAAAAACTTGAATTTTCACATGTAGTATCAATACAAGAAGGTTTGGTATCGATAATGGTATCGATACCTAGCATGTTTGTATTGTTATAGACCTTGGCAGTAGCTAAAGTTGTGACTTTTGGCAAAATGTATCGATACACAAACATGAGCATCAATACAAATCCATGAAGTATCGATGCAGGCCTCTAAGGCTTGAGACTGGAAACATTTTAAGCTTGTAGCATCGATACACAGCTCATTGTATCGATACTCATGGGAAAAAATTCCTTATGTATTGATACAACATGTTTTGTATCGATACATCAAGGCATTTTTGCCCAGTTTGAGCCACTTTTCAACCTTCGAAAACTTGATTTAAACATGTTTTTGCACCAAGAAACTATTATAAATCATTGCAAACCTTAACTATGGGCTTATGATCAATTCAAACAAATTTTGGAGCCCAAGCAATCAATGACAAAGGTTACTTCCATAAGATATATGGTTGTAAGAGGGTATGGCAGGCATATCTTAAGTTGCGGGTAGTCATAGCCTTTCTGCCTCCTTGTTCAACATGGTAAAACTAATAAAAAGAGAGTCAGCTGAGCATGGTAGTTGGAGATGTCCCCTGGTGCAGAAGGCAAAGATAAAAAAATACCCTTGCATTGTCTTCTAAAAGTAATGGCTGAGCATAAATAAGCAAATTCTTAATTATCCAAAAAAAAGACCTTTAGCAATCCTCAAAAGAGCTATCCAATAATCCCAAAAAACTCCATCAATTCCTAAAAATCCTTCGACAACTCCAACTCCAAAAACTCACCAAAAAATTATTCCATTGCCTTTCACCCTTAACTGACCTATATTCCCGTAGCTCCCTAAAACCACCACCAGAACACCTTCAAAAACTCAACCTTTCACATACTTTCATCGTCAAAACACCAATCAGCAACTATATTACTAGAAAGCTTTTTTTCTTTCCCATTTTTCTTGATAAATAATAGCAAAAAGAAGGAATGAACTAAGCTTAAAGTCATTACTTTAAAAAAAGAGGAAAGTTCAACCTTTGCAGGTATATTTTCTACCTTGTTCCATACTTTTTTGTTTTGATCATCCATTTCATTTTAGTGAGCCCTTCATGCTGCTACGACCCTCTTAAGACTCTTATGCATCATTGTTGCCTTGGTTGTGGTAGTCTTAGGATCTTGATGATCCTCTTAACACCTTGATGTTGTTGGATATATAAACTCATCATATGTCATTTTTATCAAAATAGCCTTTGTTCATGCATTTTTTACCATGTTCCTTCCATATTCACATATACATCTCATATTTAAATGGTCATCTTAACATGTCTTATGTACATTCAGACATTTTCTTATCTTTTAAAGAGTCTCATGAAATAAAAATGCTGTTTTAACAACTTCAGCATCCATTCCTTTGTTTAAACATGTTGATATCATCTCCATGCACCCTATTTGTCATCTTCTTGCATTTATGTCACCTATTTTCATATCAAGATGTCATCTCTATAATTTTGCATGGTTAATCCATGTTTATCTTTGTATGTGTTATATTTGTTCATGATATCTCCATTAAAATGCTTTGTTGTTTCTTAAAACCTGATTTTTAAAAAAGTCCCCAAGTTAATATCATACTACCTCTAATAGATGAAGAATAGCATGGACTTAATGCTTTCATAAAATCAGTATTCCAATCTTAGGGGCAAAGCAAACATTTCAAACTTGGATTCATGATAATACAAGTTTAAAGATGTTCTCCAATCAAACATAACCTTCTTTTAGTCAAAAAATACTAAGCCTTGATCTTGAGTTTAACACGTTCACGGCATGGTTAACGGGTTTTTTCATTGTCCTAAACTACTTTGGGATTATGGAATGAACTTGTGATGCCCGCATCATTCTTTCCCTTGTGTTATGGACATTTAAATTCTATAAATTTAATTTAACACCCAAAAAACATAGAATATCGAATAATCCTCCTATTTTTGCTCCGGTAGCACTGTAGTCTAGATTTGAAAAATCATTTTCAAACCATAAAATATTTTCTTCAATTTTTCTAATATTTTTCCCTTGAAGGGCACAAATAAATTTTCTAACGGTGGCTTATTTGCCTTTGAATCATCCTGAATGAGGAGTTATGATTTATTGAACCTTTGTTAGAACCTTTTGAAACTAACGTGCAACATTTTGTTTAGGCCATTTTGGCCCATCAAATGATTTTTATGAAATTTTTAAATATTTTCCTAAATAAAAACAAAATTCTTCTTTCGAAAAGGTATTGTTCATGATCTAATGATTCCGGATAAGCTTGGAATGATTTTTCAAACTCTATCATACCATTTGCCTTATACACACTGCAGTATCAAAATAGACCTAACTTTAAAAAATGATTCCACCTAGAAAGTGATTTTTTAGGATTTTTGCAATATTTTTATGTTAAATCTTATCAAGTTACCTTTTTAATGGTACCTTATATACCCCTGGAAGCCTTCAGATGCACCCAAAATAAATTCGAGAATGGAGATGACATGATGTGTCCCTTATTTTCAACTTAATTTTTGAATCTCCTTTTATCGAGACATTTGATTGTCTAAAAATGCATCCAGTTGGTTTCCCCATAACACCAGCCCCTTTTGACTCGGATCAAGGCTAAAATATAAAAAGAAAAAAATAGTTCATATTAAAATTTTTGCTAGTGGAGATACTCCAACTCTATTGCTCTGAGGGGACACTCTAACCCTAGTTTTTCCTAACTCTAATTTTAAGGATACTCTAACCCCACTACTCTAAGGGGATACTCCAATCTCATTTTTAATCAAAAACTTAAATTTTCTCTTTATTCCTAAATATTTTCCTAACTCTATCTTTGGAGATACTCTAACCCAACTCTTTGAGAGGATACTCCAACCTTGCTTTACCTCAAAAAAAGAATCCAAAATTTTCTTTCGAATGCCTCAAGCTGTGATTAAAATCACTTTTGACCCTCTAAATGACCACTAAATCCAAACTGGTCTCTAAAATTATCATCCCATTTATTCTTCAATAATCGAAGGCAATTATGAGATACATTTCGTTTGTCCCTTCTTTAAACATTCTTTCGTTTATGATTGCTTGTTCTTGATATTATTGTATTTCTCTATTTCTGTCTTACTAACACATTTCCTTTTGTAATGATTATCATCCATTCATGTTTAAAATTTTTTTTTCAATAAAATTTATAAGGGAATGTTCCATGTTGGTATCTCTTCTGTGCCTAATACAAAACATTCAATTTTTAAATCCAATTCGAACATTGCTTTCACAAAAAGCCCTATGTTCCTCACATCTCCAGAGTGCATAAGTGATATAATTTTCTTTAAAAACTCAGATTTGTATTTCCATCGAAACTTCATGCATTTAAGAGGATTATATCTAAATAAAGACTAAATGGAACTGATTTAACCGAGACCAAAGTGAGACATAGTTAGCAGGTACTGATTTCAGGCATTGTGGGGATGCTAATCCTTACCTGTGTGTAACCAACTCTTAAACCCAACCAACGAATCTCTAAGCTTTGTCGACCTTGAAATCGATTTTTTAACTTTCATAACTCAGAATATCATTTTTAATAGGCATCCAATTCTACCTAGCCAAAAATAATCGGTGGCGACTCTAAGTTTATGGCCGCTTTGTGGTGGCCATCTAAGACTAGTTGGGTGAGTGATTTGCCTGACAGTATCCCTTTCTTTCACATTATTAAACCTAATCCAAATCCCAACCATGGGATAATTTAAAGGCTCGACCACAACCAACCATCATTCATTTTTAAGTTAGCGCACTATGCCTTTCGGATCATCTGAAGTTTAAAGGTTGAGCACATGGCAACATGATTAGTTCAAAGGCATACACTAACACAAACACCCTACATCTAACCTAAATGAAAACCTCTAACAAGAGAAAGTTTCTCACTCCAAAACCTTCGATTTGTTTTTTTTTTTTTTTACTACTGTTGTTATTGGTGTAATTTCTTGTTATTGCTAATCTTTTTACTGCAATTCCTCCAAAGAACTTTTCCATGACAGAAAGCACATAGTGACAGCAAGGGTATAATGGTTTTAATATTTCTTAGGCAATTCTTTGGAATACAAAATAGCCATTATAAGTTCCAACCTTATAATGGCTATTCAACATTTTTAGGGAATCGCTCATTCAATCAAATAAGCTATCCTCCTAGAAAAATAAATCAGATGGTGGAATAGCCATTCCTTACAAAATAGTCCTTGAATGGAATGGCTATTCTATCCAACCAAACGTGATGTTAGGATATTGTGTAGGATGTGAGGAGAGGATAGGCTAAGAGTGGGAGATGCTGAGAGTGGGCTTTAAGGTATGTAGGGAATGATGCATTATGGCCAAGATTATAAAATGCAATTAATAATTATATAATATATAGTATTACAATATAATTAATAATTATAGTAAAAGATATTATATGTGCCGAGCCTAAAATTTGCTACCTAAGCCTTGATCTATTTAGAAAATGGGCTCCAATTTTTGTTTAGGTCATTTTTTAAGCCTAACTTTTTGTTTAAACCTTCCCAAGTATCAGGCAAACCTTCGAGCTTAGGTGGATAACCCCACCTTTATACAGTCAAGGTGTAACACCTTTTTCTCTTTTGTTGGTTGAATATTAGTTTAAGTTTAATTTGTAATAATGAAAAGGAAAATATTTGACAATGTCAAACTATTACATACTCTAAACTACATGACATAATTAAATGCTTACCTGATTAGTTTTTGGGTTTACTTGGATGGATATGAGATTAGAGTTTGTAACAATGATGATTGATGAGATTAGTTATTGTGCTTGTGAAATTACAATTGCAATACTAAGATTAAAATCAATAACAAAAAAAAAATGTGTAAAAATATTAATGAGATAAAAATAAAAAAGTAATTTTTAAAGCCCTAAACTTAATTTTTATTAATAAATTAATTTTACTGCAAACTTTAGTTTTATTTAACGTATAAGATCTTAAAATTTTATTCAATCAAAATATTATTTTATATTAAAATAATAATTAAAATTTTAAGTATTAAAAATTACAAAATTACTTTAAAATAATTGATATTTATAACAAGGGTGAAGCCAGAAAATTCTTCTAGGGGCATTCAATTAAACATGATTAAGGTAAAAAAATAATAAATGAGACATTAATTTTAACTTATTGATGTAATTTTCAAAAAAAAAAAAGATAAAGTAAAAAATAAATAAATAATAAGAAAATTTTACAAGGTAATTATTTTTGTATAAAGAAAATATTACTTAACATACCATAATTGATATTAGGATTTTTTTTTCGTTCGATTGAAACAAAAAATCTTAATTTAAGTAAATATTGTGAATAATAATATTTAATTAAGTAAAAACTAGAGAGAATCAAATTAATAATAATGAAATTTAAAACTAATAAATTTAACAAATTAATCATATTAATGTATAATTAATTTAAAAAAAAAAAACCAAAATTGAAAATGTTGGGAGCCAAATTGAAAATTTTCCCTTTTCTTAACTAAGAAAGTTTTAAATTGGCCTATGTTTAAAAATTATATTTGTAATTATTATTTAACAAAAGTAATCCAAGACTTATGAGAGAAAAAAATAACACACTTTATTAATATAAAAAATTAAATATTAAACAAAAGAACAAAAAACGAATATGTTGAGGGATAATTTGGCACGTGGCCTACGGGTCACCCACCGTAATGCAAATCATAAAAATTTAAGATATTTATATGTTTGACTCAAAAAAACATTTTTTATTTTCATTTTGGATTAATGGGTAAATTTATCAAGGTGAATATTAAAATTTATTACTATAGTTTATTTTAATTGATATTTGTCATTGTAGTTTTCATATAAGGGTAAAATAACCACTATATTATTATTTGATTGAATTTTACCATTAAACTTTATTCTTTGATTAAATTTTGACACTAAAATTTGATTTTGAAAGATGTGAAGTAAAATTATTTTATAAAAATTTAAAAAATTAACATTGAATTTATATTTTATAAAAAGCTAAAACTTATATTTTTATCATGTTTTATTAATTAATTTATTAAACCTCGATTATTAAATTAAAATATTTGAAGTTTTTCTTAAAATATTGTCTTAAAATCATATAAAATCAAAATTAAGTGATAAAATTTGGTTAAAAATAAAAATTTAGTGGCAAAATTCAATTAAACAAAAGTAGAGTGGTAAATTTTAATATTTAATTAAACTATAATGATAAATTTGCATTTAATCCAAAAGCATAATAAGAAATATTAATTAAAATAAAGTATAATGATAAATTTTAATACCTACTTATAGTATAGTGACAAATTTGCCCATTAACTTTTTTCATTTTTTGTTTTCATTTTCTTATATTTTTAATTTATTAAAAATGTGTTTGGTTAATGAATCTTAAATTTTTTTTTTAAACAACGAAAAAAGACAATGTATTTGGTATTTTATTTGTTATTGTATTAAAGCATTAACCACACGTCCATAGTGTCCAAAAAAACTATCCAATTAGGTGAAGGCATGTGGACAATTAAAGTAATAAAACCATACATCTACAATAAAAAGTTTTCACATTTACGCTTCATGAGGATCAGACTCGTGTTGCAGTCATGTTTTGTTAGTGTAGTTAGCCCTTATCGTGTTTTCAATGTTTTCTTTGTTTTCTGCTTAATTTGTTTGAAAACATTGGGAACATCTTTTTTTTTTTAATCCTCGAAAGCGCATATGTTTTCCTTTCCATTTTCAAAAAATGTTTTCTCTGGACATCAACCAAACATATTTTCTCTCTTGTTTTCTATTTTGCATGGAAATAAAAATAAAAAATGCTTCTATTTTCTTAAACCAAACACACTCTTTTTTTTTTTAATTTTAAAAAATAATTACTCATAATTAATATCATTTTAATAGTTAAAACAGTAATTACTTACTTATATTTTCAGCTTATTATTATTTTTAAACACATTAATTCTCTTTTGAAAAACATTTTCACCCACTCTTGTAAGTGTGGAAAATTTTAATTTTCTTAAGACACTTGCTAGTAGACATAATGCCTGTTGGCACTGCTATTTTATTTACTCATTTATGGGCTGAGTAGCTTACTCTGCTTGCCAAGCATGACTAAACTAAGGTCCGACCTAGGTATGATATTTTATGATTTGGGCTAGCCCATATCACTATTTATTTAATTAAATAATATTTTGATTATTTTTAATTATAAAAATATATAAATATTAATATAAACATAATTTTTAATATTTTATTAATTTTTAAATAGTGATTTGAGCCTTGTCTTGAATTTCAAATTTTTTGGGCTACGACTTGGCTTGTAAATAAGTCAAATTATGAAGCTCTTATGTGTTGGAACATTTTCAAAATAAATGAATGGTTATGTCTTAAATAATTTTGAAGTTATGTCTCTTAGTATTTTATATGGTGTCTCTTGGTTCTTTACCAAGTGTTATGACTATCCAAAAAGATATTTTGTTGGATAAGTTATACCTATATGAAGAGATATTTATTTATTTATAAATAGACCTTATGTATTGGAAGACAGAGATAGAAAAAAATAAAATAGAATTTTGATAGTTTTGCTAAAGTCTGCTTAGTGCATAGTGAATTGATGTCGTCAATGCAAAATACTGTCAAAAATAGGGCTTCATTATATCCTCGAGGTTTATGCACTGGTGACCTTCTTGCATACCTAATTAATGGCGAGAGTGAATAAAACCTTAAAGAAAGTGGCATTGCTACACGCCTTGAAGCCTTCGTCAATTTCTTATGCTTTCAATTCCCCATGTACTAACAATTTTAAGGTTTTATTTATGTAATTTTATGAGAAATTTGATTGAAAGTAAAGGTAGTAGACGAGGATACAATAAAAGGTGTAAGACATAACACTTAATAAACCATTGCCTAACATGAGCATGTTAACATACAAAAATGTATAAAGTTTTCACCCTGTGGTATGAAAATTAAAATAGCTATTTTGGTAATTTAGGGATGAGGTACAAGCCTATAATATTAAGTCACCTATGATGGAAACTCAACTCAATACTTGGTATAATATTAAGTCTTGAGTTCAATGAGGTAAAGTACATTATCTGTATATGACTGCTAGCACTATAATATTATATAATATATCATTCTAGGTAAACTGATAGGTACCTGTATTGATAAAGGAAGGATGAGTAAATATACTCTTAATAGACCCATAACATAAATATGTTAAAGTATTATAGTTATGAGAACACTCTCAGTAGGATCTACCTATAAATTGTGAAGTGTGGCCACTTTTAGGAGCTCAAGGGCTTGGCTCTAATAGCACTCATAAAAAGAGGACACAGACATATGGCCATTATAGTGTCCCTGGATACCATGCATTGATTGGCATTGAAATCTTTGTGTTAGATGTGTTCGATTAACCAAATGGAATAGCTGGTTCAAAGAATAATCTACAATGCAACTTTGGTTAACTTTAACATGTTTTCACTAAATGAAGGTTCAATTGTAAGACACCTTCATTGATGCAATAGATTTCCAAAATTATCAAAATCTGGTTTATTTTGAAAATGCTGGGGGATTGTTGGAATATTTTCAAAATAAATAAATGGTTATGTCTTCAATAATTTTAAAGTTATGTCTCTTAGTATTTTATATAGTGTCTCTTGGTTCTTTACCAAGTGTTATGACTATCCAAAAAGACACTTGTTGGATAAGTTATACCTATATGAAGAGACATTTATTTGTCTATAAATAGACCTTATGTATTCGAAGATAGAGACAAAAAAATGAAATAGAATTTTGGTAGTTTTGCTATACTCTACTTATTGCATAGTAGATTAATGTCGTCAAAGCAAAACGCTGTCAATCATAGAGCTTCACTATATCCTCGAGGTTTATACACTGGTAACCCTTTTGCATACCTAGTTAACGGTGAGGGCAAATAAAACCTTAAAAAAAGTGACATTGTTACACGCCTTGAAGCCTTCGTCAATTTCTCATGCTTTTGGTTCCCTACATACTAATATTACAAAAAATTAAAAACTTTAAAAATTAAGCTAAAGTTATTTGGTAATTTTACTTTTATAATCTTTTTTTTTTTATAAATATTAGGTTTGCATTTAATGAATAATGATATTTTTAGAATAAAAATAAAAATTACGTGAAAAAGCTATCATGTTTTTAAAAATAAAGAAGAGAAAACTCTTTTTTCTAGCTTTTCTTGAAACTTCTTTTATTCATTTTGTACATTAAAATGAAGCTAGTTTTTTTTTATGAGCTTCTTAAAAAACTTATTTGGCCCCGTTTCTTCCTTGAAAAAGCTTTATTAAGCCATAAAAAGCCAAGCTAGTAATATTAGACATAATTAGATGAATATGATATATATAAAGTACTTAAAATAGAAAATGACACAAATACATGTCTCAAAATTTATATAATATGAATTATTCACGTATCAAAATTATATAAATATAAAATACCAATCATGAGATAAAAAAAAACGCAAATATTATGTGAAAATAGGAATTTTCAAGTCTACTTGCTAGGAACATTATAGAAATATTTTATGTTAAAAGAAATATTTATATAATATGATCATCTTAAGATATATGCATAAGACACTCACTGGTAAAACCTTTTCTCCAAATAACAATATCAGTTTGTTTAATAATCCATCATATGTACAATATAAAAAAATAGATGTTGCTTGTATAAATATCGCTGACATGTATGCCTACATGGATAAGCTATTTATTTGACACGTAAGCAAACAAGAGATTAAAGAGCAATGGGAACATTTATCGATCAGTTAACTGTTATCCATTTAAATATAATATTTTCAATTGAAAAAAAAACCATAAATAGACAAAGGATAAAGTTTAAACAATATCAAACTTTGTTAAACATGGGATAAGACCATAAATTGTTAAAATCTATGATAAGATAACAAAATTAATCAATTGTCTAAATTAAATCCATTCATATTTTTTAAAAGGTAATAGAGATAAATGTTGGACTTTATGTGGCTCACATGATAATAAAGGACCAAACTAATTAAATCAATTTATTAAGGTGAAATTATAAAGTAAATCCTATTTAATTTAACTACTCTAGTGATAAAAGTTAAACTCTACTTCAGTAACTAATTAGAATACAGATTCCTTGATGGTAGGATACAACTCTAATTAGTCTTCCAGTATAGGTACCTAGTCTAGTCTATGGAAATTGTCTGTGCACCATCATAAGGTAATTATCAAGAAAAGGATATAGACTAGAAGGCTTATACGGGGTGTTCGTCTTCGTGTATTTGGAGCGAGACTGGGTTCTTGATCAACAATGGCTAGAGGTACGTTTTATTTAAATTATTACATTAACAACATGAGCTTTTTCTATGTTAAATCATTTCTAATCAACATTCTTCTTGGTGATTTGTAAAAAAAAAAAAAAAATTCGTTTTGATATATTGATAGTTGAGATTAAAAAATTGACATATGTTTTATTTATTTTTAAATTAATTTTTTAAATATATTCTAAAAGGTATGTGTTATCTTATTAATTTTGTCTATAAAATTTAAAAAGTCCGAAAACAATGAAAGAGATAATTTCCCCAAAAAAAATAAATAAAAATGTATCGAGATTATGATTAATTGTGATTATTGATGATGCGATTCAACCGAAAAACTTGCAAGATAAAGACAATTTAGAAAACACAGATTTTGATCTCAACAAAATGTTTGATAATTTAGTTAGTAATTTTTGTTTCCCCTATGGTTGTCAAAGTCTTCAAGCACTTTAGCCACAAATTTGATTGAAATTCATAATGTAGGCTCTTTGAATGAAGTTCAATAAATTTCGTTGTGTCAATGAACAAAATAAATAAATAAATAAATTTCATTGTGTGGGACATATGATTGAACAAATATTAAAGAAATTATTTCATTCATCAGTGGTAAAATTTTTGTATTTCATAAAAGGGGTCAACGTAATGATAAATATTTTTTAAAGTATATTTTAAAAATAAAATATGTAATAGTTTTTTAATTTTAATTATAGAGTTAAAAAATTCACCATTAACATATAAAGAAATGAACACTAAATATAACTCAATGAAATAAATAAAAGAAAATGTTATCCTCGAATCAGTGTAAAGGTTGGGCCTCGACAAAGGTTTTTCTAATTCAAGTTAGTCTGTCCCAACTTGAATTACTAGTTATATTAATTAAAAATGTTATTTATTTTAAATTTAACTATAAAATAAATATTAATATAAAATGATATTTCAATATTACATGAGTGATATAAGCTTCCAGATAGGCTCGGGCTTGATATAAATATTATTATAAAAAAAAGCCAAAACACTAAATGCTAAGTTTGTTTAACAAAGCTTAAACTTGTCAATCTGTATATTCATATCGTATTTATATTATTTTTATGTCATAATCATATTTAAGGTGTTATATATTTATATAAATTTGATATATTAATAATCCTTGCTATATGGATTTTGACATGTTTGTGTATATATATTGTGTTTGTATATTTTGTATCACTTTTTAATAATTTTTTATATTATATAATTATATTGTATTCAAAAGTATCAAATCTAAAAAAAAAAAAAAAAAAAAAAACTGGAATTTGAGGCTATTTTGAATCCTTTTAGCAAAGCTCAAAAGTGCTGAGTGCTATTGCACTTCCAAGGCTTTGGTAAGTTTAGTACTAAAAATTTTGTAATTCCACTTTGATGTTCATATACATCGTGGATGGGTAAAATTTTCAACTCTTTTAATTAAAGACTTGAGTGATGTAAAATAAACTTTTAATAAAGTAAACTATTCAAGTAGATTTGATAATATTATATATGATTATATGAATATGATATGAATAAAATACTTAAAACATAACACAACGTAAATATATATTTTGAAATTTATAAAAATATAAATTATTAATATATCAAAATTTTTATAAATATAAAATACATTAAATACGATTATAATGCTATAAAATACACGAATAACTAAATTTATATTATGTTCTAATGGCAAGTCAACTTTAAAGTTGTTGATCCACTTTGAGAAAATATGTTTAGTTCTCCCACTTTCTATCTAATTATTTGTCAAAAGAATACAAAAAAATCTTATGTAATTTGAAATTAGGTAAAGATTGAGATTGACAAATTGCATGAATTGAGTGATAATACGATATTTGTATAATATTAAAATTTTTAATTGAATCAATGTTACAAATTAAGTAATATCAATTGATAAAATAATTTTATTACGTAACCATAATAAATTATTAAGGCAATTAAAGCTTTATCTTTTAAAATATGATATAAAATTATTTTTTTAAAAACGCAATTGTGCTTTTTTTATTTAATTTTCAAAATCGGACGGTATCTTTAACCTTTTTTTCTTTTATATTTTAGATATGCAGCAATTTTTAATATTTATTAAATAATAAATTATTTATTATTTCACCGTCAAGGACTAATAATAGTTAATTTTTTTTCTAGCTTTGATTTACACAATATAGAATAGAATAAGAACGTTATTAACCTGACTATAATTCGCACCTCGTTATACTTTGAAAAATTAGATTAAAATTTTAAGCAGGATCTTATATTAATATATGAAAGATACAATAATTTAATTTTTAAGTAAATGAATTTAGAGTTAAAATTGAATATCTGTGGCAAATTATACAAAATAGGGGATGACTTATACCACTACACAAACAAAAAATGAAAAAAATAACATACGAATACGATAGAAATATATGAACATATTAAAATTTATAAATTTTTTTTATGAATTTATAATACTTCCAATTCAAAAAAAGCACGAATACAAATTTATCTTTAAATTGAATTATTATTACAAATTATGCAAAATATACGATGAACATAAATTTTTTCTAAATTGAATCACTGTATCAAACACGTAAAGTATGGGATGAATTAATATACGACACGAACACAACATGAGAAAAATAATTAAAATACAATATGAAAATTCACATGAACACGGTAGTAATGCACGAATATGTCAATTATACATAAATGAATATTAATATTTAAAAATTTATATAATTTTATAATACTGTAAACATATAAAAAATAGCACAAATATAAACAAATAAATTTTTTTCTTTTTCATTTCTTCTCCTTTATTTCCCTTTTTTTTCTTTCCTTTCTTCCCTTCTTTTGCAACCAAAAAAAAAAAAAAAGGAAGAAAAACTTGGAAAAACTCCAAATTACCCTTCAAACTCTCTCAGTATTATTGCTTAATTGTCCACAAATAGAAACACTCAAAATTGAAATTGAGTGTCCCCAAGGAAACAACTTTTAATGA
>JBBYHK010478403.1:0-11634 GCA_038382065.1 Adansonia grandidieri | reverse complement strand
ATACTCCATAATCCATATACACTCGTCACTCTTACCAGACATCCATGCTACAACAATTAATAATAATAATAATAATAATAATAATAATAATAATAATAATAATAATACTCGAGACAAGAGCTGGCGTTTGAGTCAAACAATAAGTTCATTAGTTTCCGCTCAATTTTCTCCGAAGTCCTACCCCACATCAAAACGTTCAAATCCATCGTTACCACTGCTGCTCCTTTATTTATGCGTTTGACTTATTTTAACTCACAATTCTTCTGTGTACTTAACTATTCTCCTTCCTTGACTTGGATTGGGTTTAGATCGGATATTAAACGGTGCAGGCAAGGCAAGTACTGTTATCCTTAATTTTGCACAAACAAATTTTGTATTATATGAAACACTGATAATAAGGTGTAATTAGCATCAGAAGCATCATTGATGCTCTTATTTTCCTCACTCAAAAAACTAGTATAGTGTCAGACATGCAAGCTGATGCCGCCAGGCCGGATTCTCACACCTAAGCTGTCTGTCAAATGGCTCAGCTGTTAAACTCCAATATAAACTGAAAGCTCTTCCATTCCCATACATCTTCAACATGTACTAAAGGTCACCACAAAATCACACACCCATTGGCGTGTAAATATATGTTATGCATATCTTATGTCGTCACGAAGCCAAACAGCAATAATTAATCAACCCATCCTAATATCCATACGCCATTCATTAGTGAGATTGACAAAAGCATTGCCTTGATTTACATGCAAGTACTTTGAAAACGTGAAAACAGCTACATCAGAAACAACAAAATTTGGATAAATACTTCTACGATCTGCAGTAACACTTTAACCACACTGGCTTTAAGCCAAGGTCCCTTTGTCAGTTTTTATTCAAGGACTGCTTGTATATTAACTAGTCCTTGAGATAACTTTATAATTGCCTAAGCAGAAGCCTCAAAACTGCATAAACTTTGCCCGACACTAAGTGAATAAAATAAATAACACAGCCTCTGATATCTCAATTGCTGAACTGGCACCACTCTGTTAAAGATTGAACTGAAATTATTTTAGCCATTTTGAAAATCATTTTTGAACCCCAAAAGTTTGATGTCAGTAGTCATGAACAAGGTCAAGATTCGGTACCAAGTTTGACGTAAAACTTGCCGACACACAGACCATCTAAGAATTACCTATCCAAACAAAGCTGTTAAGACAAACTTGGAGCATAATAAAATGTTGATCTGAGATGGCTTGTTGGGGACAATACAGCCATAAAAGGACCACGCTCCATAACACCAGAACCCTCTGAAGTGCAGTCCCACCTAACAGGACTTGTATTGGCTCGTTTGGAAGGTATTGCATGAAAGTTGTTATTTTGCACCACCATTGGGTCACCCGCTAAAGACTCCTTTGACTGATAACGGGAAAAAGGATTCCTGTGCTTTACACTGTGATTAAAAATTAATGGCATTGGAAAGCCAGATGATATTAATTGGCTTTCCCTGAAGCCGTCAAAGTGTCTGGCAGCGTCAAATGTCTTGTTGGTTTCACTTTCAGGAGCATCATCAATGACAATGACTTCTTTACCAGAAAGAGCAGAATCCTCATTCCTATGCCGGAAGTCTAGAGTTGCAACTTTCTCCCTATCATATGTTGCCGCCGGACCTAGCTTGTTCTTTGGTCTATCTGGTCGAGTTGGCAAAGCATAGTTACCTTCAGACTTGTACAGCATGGATGTAGTGAAACCACAACCCACATGTTCATTGAGAATCATGCCAGCTGGAAATTGCAAAGGTGTTTGTGGTGTTGCAAGATTTGCACCGTTTCCATAGCCATTTGTCAATTGAACATCAAATGATCGATCCACCAGATCATTTGGATTCTTATCAAAGATTAAAGAACCCTGAGGCATTGCATAATGGAAGGACAGACCACCCTGATCCTGGATATTGCTTGAAGAGATTCCATTAGTTGAAAAGTTGGGAGTTAGAAGGTTACTCTGGGGAAATGACTGAACCTGACCAGGTGGCAAAGATGCGTCTTCCTCTTTGTTAACTACCATTAAGTTCTTTCCCATCAGCCTGAGTATGGGATTAGAAGAAGATGGACTAGCAGAATCACACTCACCACAACTGGAAAGCCTGACACCAGCATCAGGACATCCCTTAAAATGAATGGGACCTGCAGGAGGTTTCATGACAGGGAGAACCTTTTGTTCAGATCCTAAACTTGCACTGCTGCTCATAGATCTTGCATCCAAATTATTAGGATTGATATTGTGATTGGCACCATTTGCAAGCATCATCATTGAAGGCATTGTCCCCCGCCTTAGTAGTTGTGACTCCAGATAGTTTAGGGCAAAACCCTGAGATGACCTCTCTTTTCTTTGGCAGCAGCATGGCCGATCATTTTTGAAAATGAAAGGTCTCTTTTCAATAGATATTCTATGTCGTCTAAATTTCTCTCCTTCAAAAGTTCTTTCTGGTCCTGCACTTGTCTGCAGAACTGAAACACCATCCTCAACTAAGGGCTCAGACTTGGCAGTAGTGCAGCCAGACCTGTCCTTTTCTATAGCTGCAGGAGCATCAGCACATGTCAATGGTCCTGCATACTTCAAATCTGACCTAGCTTCCACAGAATTAGAGATTGTAGACACCGTAGATATGGGTGAACCTGATGAATCCCCATCGACCAAATCAAGCTGATTTTGAGACAAATGAATCCGGCTGGTGGTCAGTGATGAATTCCCTTGAAAATCATCAGAGCACATATCCCTAGGACTAGGCAAAAATGATCCCGGTGGACCAGGAATAGGTATCGGATCAACTTCCGGACAAGAGTTCCCTTGTGCAACATCAGCATCTAATTCTCCTACCATATTAGCAGTATGTCTAACTATGCCTCGGCCAACTTCAGCAGAAAAAATGTTTGGTTTATCAACAAGACTTGGCCCAGTTGGGTCTGTCAGTCCTTTACCCCCACATAAAGGCCTGCTGTAATCTTCATTAGTCCGTAAAGAATTAGATTTCTTCTTGGAAAGATTACTCAGTTTTTTGAACTTGGTTTCTATTGGCTGACTCAAACTAGTAACTGTCTCCTCAACATATTCCAAACCATCAACTTTATCCAGAATATTTTCACAGCTTCTAGCGGAAGAATCTGTGTTCTCCCTTTCATCATTATCATAAGAGTGAGGTTTCAATTGAATTCTCTTCAAATCCATGGTTCTCTCCCTCCCGGAAATACTTCTTCCTCTTTGTTCTCCGGCTCCCTGGATGCAGATTCCACCAAATGACAATTCTTCACTAATCTCTTTCCCCCCACATTGAATTTTATCACCATCATGCCCCAAGTTATATTCTTGATCTACTTTAGGACCCCAGGCTACTGCCTCCTCATCTATTTCTGCCATAAGATGCAGTTGACTCTCCGTTGTTGAATATTTCTTAACCAAGTTAGAGCTAGATTCAACCGCGCATGACTTGCTGCTAGCAGACAGCACATCTTTGTTTTGTGAGGAAAATCTGAAGCATTTGGATGCAAAATAATGATGACCAACAGTTGTAGCAGCACTGACAGGAGTATCAGGATAACTATGGGCATCAATACCAACCATCTTTTTGCTCAATGAAGATGTGCAATTTCCGCCAGAGTTCAAAGATCTCACCATATGATCATCGTCGAGAGGGGGATGGTCTTTGCTTAACTGATTTGCATTTTGATTATGTTGGTTAAAAGACGTATCCACCTTATTATGGATTCTGGCTCCAAAGAAGTGACTCCTTACTCTCTTTCTCCCCAAAGAACAGTCCTTATCAATAACCGGGGCTTCATAAACAGGCTTCTCTATCCTATCACATTCCTCAGGACAAGAATTTGGATTTTGAGATGACTTTTTAAACTCGTGAACACAATCTCTCTCCAGAAGATGATCACCTTGATGCGATTGGTCAATCTGAACACACAAGTTCCGGGTAACATGCCGTTTACATATCAAAGTTTGATGTCTATCTTGATTATTAGGCTTCCCCGAAAGACATGCTTGTTTAGAGCATACCCTTTCCTTACAGTTTCTAGAATCACTCAATTGAATTTGCTTTGGCACATATGGTCCCTCAGATTTGCAACTTTCTTCTACTCCCAAATATCCTTCTTCACCTCCGACTATCTGCTTAAGAACAGAATAGCAACTACATTTATTACCAAAACTAAATTATTCAATCAAAACATTAGCATCAAATATGAAATGTTAAATTTCTTATAGGTCAAGAAAACATGCATCCATTATAACCTGATTCTGGCTGCTAAGTAGATACCATGGTCAAAGCATAACTCATAATCACAAACTACAGAAACATGAAGAGCATTCCGCAACAAAGTACATAAAAGGTTGTTTAATTTTCACTTCAAAAATACTTATTTTTTTAGGCATTCATAAAATATAAAGATAACCAAACCAGCTGGTCAAACAACAAATATAGGCCGGAAATTTCTTCTTTCTGAAGATTTTATCAAAAGCATCTGGGAAAGGAATATAAGATAACCTAGTGCAAGGGCAGAAAAACCATACGGAGAAAAAGAAAAGAGGTGTACCATTGATGAATGGGTCTTATGCGAGAAAATTTTTCTGCTTTGAGGGGCAAGTTTGAGATACTTGTGATGTTTTGAGACATGGCGCCTTTTCTTTTTGGTTGAAAAGAATTTGCTTCCTTTACCTCCTTTTAAAGATTTGAGCGGTCCAAGATCATCTCCAACTTTTGACACTGGTGCTACATCATTAAACTTTGATATAATCCGAAGTTTGGTACCATTGGCATCAACATAAACAGCACCTATATTGCCAGTATCCTCAGGATTAATGGAGGAAACTCTTTGTTCTTTCACTTCATCACATATTTCAAGTCTCTCAAAATCGTGCCCAGAGGTGTTTGATGCAGTGACCCAGCTTGTCCCATTCCTCCTATCAAGTTCTTCTAATGTGCACGGTTGGGCAGTAGCATATACGTCCGCCATCAGTCTTGTTTTCCTTGGCTTAATCCTATGCCTTGTAAGCTTAGAATCCACTGTCCACTTGGGAGTTGACTCAACAGAAAGGCACTGGTCAATGTGAGCATTCAAGGTGGTATTAGAGGAAGAAGAAAAAGTTTTACAAACAGGGCAAACTTTTGAAGTCATCGATTCTGATACAACTGCGCAATTCAAAGCAATATCTTCAGTTGAGCTACGATCAGAATGGCCACCAAATTTCACTAGTAATCTGCACTTCTTGCCGGAGGGTTGGGTTGTATTTTCAGTCTTTTGGGACATAAAAGCACCAGCAGCTTCAACTTTAGCTGGTCCTTCCACTGACGTATCAGTTTCTAATAATAAGTTGGACTGCTTGTTATTGAAAACGGAGTCTGTATCAGATTGAGAAACACTTGTTGCGGTGGAGGGTAAACCATTGTCATGTTCTCCTCCGGACCTGCATGAGCTATTGTGTATGCAAGAACCTCCTAGGTTATGGTTTGAGTGAAGAAGATCACATAATGACTCTAGTACCACATGATCAGTTGACCTACATGGCTCTTCACTGAAATTCCTTGTATTTTGCTTCTCAATTGGATTGGTCTCAATCACACGCCTCTCTATTGATTGGTTTCTTCCGGTATCAAGAGTCTGAAATGGTGGCAACGGATCCTTCAAGCCATGCTTCGAACAAAGTTGTAAACTTTTTGGAGAAAACGGCCAATTCTTCTTGATATCTTTGCTCCGGGCACTGAACACATAATCTCTACAGTAAAAGAAGTTCTCTGTTGTTAGTAACTGGGAGATAAATTCACGAAACATTTCATAGGCTCAAAGCGGTAGCAATAAAATAAGCAAATAACTCATCCAAAAGCTTTGTTAGGGGAAACCAAAGACTCTGATATTGTATGCTAACTCACGACTCAGGAAGAAGGGGGACACATGGACCATAAAAACACTCAAAAGCGAGGAACACCTCAACAGTAAGAAAACAACCAAGCTAAACAAAACCCCAAGATTCAGTGATAAAGAAAAAAAAAAAAGTACTCCCAACCTCTCAGCCTGCTGAGTGATATGGTAAAGAATAGGACAAGTACACAAGTAGCAAAGAGAAAGAAAGAACTTCCAGCAGTTTGCTCCCAGATAAAATCCCATGTACAAAGTCACTCGAAATCAAAAAGACACATTCAAGAATAAGAGCCCAGTATATGTTGAATAAATATCATCTTATGGCAGGAGACATTAAGAGCCGTGAAGGAGTTCATAAGCAAAAACTCCCCAAAGACCAAAATAGGGATAAGATTGGGGTTGTGTCAATAGTTAGGCCCCGTGTTGAACTGAATCGCCAGGCAACAAACTCTGGATCTGACCCAACAAAAATCTTAAGATGAGAGAAGCTGTTAGAACTCCAAGGAAAAACGAATCAATGTTACTATTCATTCTCAAGCTGAAGAGAAAGCAAAATAGAGCAAAAGGGAATCAAATTAAATTTACCTTATGGAGAATTTGGGGAGTGGGGTATGATAATGATTATCAACAGGCGGCTGCTTTAGCAGATCTACCTCAGGCAAGCGTAGCTTATGAAGAGGACTCTCAATTTCGTTACTACCACTTTTCAGCTGTAGAAATTGGCAAGAACATGGAGGATCTGGTGGAGGGTTTTCAATGGATAACATCTGATGAAAACTTCTCTCTTCTTGTGCTGTTTTTACAACAGTCACACGCACAGTACTTATACTGCTTCTATCTCCTGCACTGCCCTTATCTCAGCATAGAACTACCCTCTCCATTTCTCTTTGCTTGACTTTTATTAGTGTCTGGCAACCCCAAACCTCCACAAAAGCAACAACAGTAACAGAAAGCAGTATTCAAAAAATCAAACAATCTTCATCTATTTAGCCTGCAATAGAGAGGACAAAGAGGATGAGATCAGGAGTTCCAAGAAAGATCAAGAAGAAGAAGAAGGTGGTCGTAGATTCATAAAGCAGTCTAGAACGTTATTTTATGTGATGGGAAGGGGTGAATTTGAGGCATCTGCGTTTTGATTGATCAAGCCAAAGCACAAAACAAGCAAAGAACATATAATCCGAAAGGAAAGATGTTGATCAGCAAAAGTCTAAAGTTCATGCGGAGCGTTATTTTATGTGGGTGAACCCAGAAAAAACAAAATTAAGTCCTGAAAATTTGAGACTTTGATGCAACACCGTCCACTACAAAAGCTTCCAGATATGAGCAAACCCAGTAAAAGGGCAAATCATAAGATAGTAAAGAATAAAGGCAATAGTTTACATAAAAGGGAAAATTTGAAGCTAAGCAAGAAATTGAGGGAGGCAGCAAGCAATAAAAGCTTCAGTAAAGGGACCGAAGAGAGATATTTACAGAGTTAAAAAAAAAAAAAGGACCGTTGAACTGAATACATAGTTGAGAGTTGAGACAAACCAAAAAAAAAAAAAAATCAAATCTCAAATAGTTGAACAGACCATTAGAGGAAATCTAGTATAAACCCATGGACTTAGATTCTCCAACTCCTAGGAGCTAAGAAACAGCAAGAGTTGAAGGACCCAGAAGCTCAGAAGACAAAGGGATGGTGAAATCATAGAGGAAGTGAGTTTGAACGTTCAACACAAATGAAAAAGAACAAGTTCAACACGAGACCCAGGAAACAAGATGGATGCTTAGCATCTGGACTGGAGTAAATGGAGAATAGATGCAGAAAGAAGGAAAAATTCTAGTAGAGACGATTATCAGGGCATACAAATTACAAACCTGGGGATTTAACTTGGCAGTTTGCAAACGAAGTTTGAGGAGAAAATAAGAGGAAAATGAGGTGTTTTTGACTACTGTTTGGGCTTTGAGAGAGAGAGAGAGAGAGAGAGAGAGAATAACAGCAAAATAGCACCACCCACTCACACATCAAAAAGAAAGGCCAAAGGCATCAGGTTCTCTCCCACAAAAAAGCAAGTTGTACTATTGATCTCACGATTCAACCCCTTATGTGAATCCGTTTAACGCTCAACAAAAGAGAGAGAAAGATAAGAGCTTTGAGTTTTTTCTTACTGCAAAATAAACAAAGCTGTCCTATCCTATTCCTATAGCTGCCCTACAACCCCCCATTTCTTCCTTTATATCAATCCATTCCTGAAATGTCGGTTTTAGTCACCTTCTTTTCTTTAAATTCCGAACACTCGAAAACCATGTTGTCCGCTACACGACAAATTATCTATGTTTTCTCAATTATTAAACGTTACAGTGAATCCTTAATCGTACTCCGGGACCGGATCTCTTGGACTCTGGAGTTATAATTGAACTCTTCTAGTTCGACCCAAAAGCTAAACCACTTGTGTTAAACTTATGAGTCGAATCCACCAAAAGATTCATAGATCGAATTATTTGAGTCAAATTCATGAATCAAATCCTATTTTTGAATCATATTTATGAATTGGATTGATTGAGATAGATATATGAACAAAAATCTTCAGATTAAATTATGGTTAGATTCTTTAAATTAGATTTATAAATTAAATTTTTTAATTAAATTTATAAATCGAATCATTTGAATCAAATTTAAAAATTAACCTCTCTATGATTTATTTACTAAGTGAAATTTAAATAAAAAGATAATTATACTTTTGTTAATTACTAATTATATAATAATCTATTTATTTTTAATTATATTTAATTAAATTTTTATTAAAAAATAATGAAAAGTTAATTAGTTTTAAAATTATTTTTAATTATTAAAATTAAATTTTAATTAAATCATATTCTAATTCAAATACATGTTAAATATTCTAAACTTATCTTTAATGTTATATATTAACTTTGAAATAAATATATCATGTTCTTTATTTAAATAAATTAATAAAATTATTTAAAGAAATTTATTGTTAAAAGAAATTAATTAAAATCAATTCTAATGAAAGTACATGTTAAATATTTTAAATTTATTTTTGATCCAATATATTAATTTTAAGATGAATGTATTGTGGTTTTTAAACTAATAAAAGTATGTTTTTTGTTAATAAAATCTCGATAGTTATATTTTACTTTTTTCTTCTTTTTTCTTTATCTTTTTTTTTTATTTTAATCAATTTCATTATCATTAAAACATATTAAATAATGGTAATTAATTTATTTTAAATGAAAAAAATTTTATGATTTCATCTCAAAGTTTATATAATTGAATTGAATATAAGTTTAAAATATTTTGTAGTTAAAAAAGTCTTGGATAAAAAGAATGAAAAACAAAAATAAATAATTAATAAAAGGTAAATATGTCAATTTAGTTAAAATTAACTTGATAAATAACCCTAAGGGGTAGTGTATTTTTCATCAACTTTTAAGGTAATAAGTGAATATTTTTTAAACTATAAGAGGGAAAATATATTTTTTATTAAACCATGAGGGGTAAGTGGATTTTTCCCAAATCAATATGCACTTACCTTATTATTCATAATATATATTATTCTATTAATGCTTTTATTTTTTAATTTCTTTTTCAGCCAAACAATTTATGTTGATATATATTTTTATTATTAAAAGTTAGCTATGTACATATTTAACTAAAATTTGTGAGTGGGCTATTAAAACTTAAAATTGAAATTTTAAGATAAATGATAATATTTAAAAGTTATGGACGATTTTTTAAGAGATATTAAGAAAAAAAGGGTTAGTTTTTATAGGACAAGTAGTTACTTGAATAATAATGAGTGAGAGAAAAAAATGATAAGTGCCAAAAAAAAAAAAAAGGTTTATGGGATTTAAAGAGAGAAAAAGTAAGAAAGCTTTTAAACAAAATAATTAAATAACTTACGTAACCTTATTAATATACTAATTGTCACTTTTTTATTTGTTAATTTTTCATTAAATTAATATCATTTGATTTAATAATATCAAATTAAATTATAAATTTTATTGTAGTATAGATAATAATATAAATAATCGGACGTTAAGAAATTAGCTAGTTAGTTTTCATCAGCTTCATTAAATTAATTGAAAAACTGGAAGAAAAATCACATAAAGATCTACAATATGCTATACCCTATCCCAATGATCAGTTGCTACTAATATTTTTTATTCCGTACATGCAGATGCGTTTGCCTTCGGCATTGCCACTGCTTTGGACTGATGGGGCCCAGAGCAATGGACGACAAAGACAAGAAAGAAAATTGGAAAAGGTAAGACTTTGCCACTGCCATTGGGATTGGAATTTGTGAGGCATCAACTTAAAATCGATTAATGTTATTACATCTGTACTATTAAGCCTAGCTCAAGCTGTGCCCAGAATCCACATTTTATTTCTACATATTTTAGCTGCACACTCCACCCCGCCCAATAACTCAAGTTATACCAGCCCTATTTCTACTATTTGAGCTTCTCAACTCAAAATGGTCTATTATTATTACTGTTAGTGCTAGTACGTATAAAGGAAGTAGATAATGGAAGAAGACCGCATCAGTTTCTGGAATCTTATTGCTAACCCAACTAGCAGCAGCGAAAGTTGTTGTCAGTTGTCACTGGTTTGTTTAAGGGGTCTGGGCTTGCAGGTGACCTTCATGCACCAATTTTGATGATTGTGGGGGCTGAAGTTGCTGCTGCATTTGGATTGGAGGTTCGGCATTCCAAGAAATGGTACCGTCTGATAGCCACAAAGCATATGCACTGGTAAATAAATCGACGGGAGTTTCTGCACGAATATGATCTCTCCAATACTATTCAGTTTGCTTCTATTAGCGGTTGGAATGGCTGCTACATTAGCTCCATTTGTTCATTACCTCTAACTTCAGCTCTGCTTCTCATTGGATTGAGCTGACAAAAGATTACAGTAGAAATGCTCTCATGTATTGTTTTTATTTGATCTTGCTTTTTATAGTTTCACTTATTTTATATTTTTAAAAATTTTTCTTCTTTGTCAATTTGGCACATAGGGGAAGTTACTATTGGATTAACAATATGGGTTCCATCTATGACAAACCAGAACAGGGTGAGTGAAGCATTTTATTAACTGATACAAGGAATTTAGCGAGAGGATATACTTTTTCCGTTGGTTTAGTTGTCTATAAACAAATTCCCCACAGCATGCTTACTTTGTTCATTGCACCAAGATGAAAAGAAGAATTTATTGAATGCAAAGTGTGATACATTGATGCGTCAAAATAGTTTATCTAACTTTTATTAGGGGACTTTGAGATAAACTCCTACCATTACCATAAGGAATGAAAGACAATTTGCCAATAGTTGGGGATGGGTGTGCCTGCAGTAATAGAGATTGAGAAATTCCAATAGATAAGAATTCCAATAAACAAAAAGAAGCTGTTAATCAAATAAAGTAATATAAAACTTTTAGATTGATTTTGTGATAACACATGCTTTCAATACTAATTAAATTCTCAGGAGAGTTTTGTTTTGGAAAGCAGCTTATACTGTAGGAGAATCCTTTATCTTATTTGTATTAAGATTCCTCCAACTCCTCAGTGGAGTAAGGGCTTCACTGACCCTTGTGACCAGTACAACTCATAGTTGATATCGTCTATACTTTACTGCGTAAATCAAGAGTTGCAACTAGATGGTATCAAAACTTCCAAGTCTGTATACTTGCCAAAGAATTTGAAACAAAACTGGAGACTCTAGCAGTGTTGTTGGG
>JBBYHK010478365.1:6091-18390 GCA_038382065.1 Adansonia grandidieri | reverse complement strand
AGAGAAGAAAAAAATGTATTAAACAAATAAAACTCCAAAGATTTAAGTGGAGATTTATACCTTAACAAAACTTTGGTAATTTGTTATATGTGCGTTTACTTGGAATATGGGCACGTGGGTTATGCACCATTATTAGTCTGAAGGCAATATGGTTCACTGCAATTCATCCCTATGACTTCAAATTTGGCTGGTGTTGACTTGGAATATCAGGGTAAGGATTATAAAAAGTCACTTCAGATGGCTGCTTTACAATCAATAGAAAGGCATGAGTCGAGATTAAGTGCATAGACTGATAAGACTACTCCAGGATATGATGCTCGAAGGAAACAGTACAGAATCTCAGTTTTAGTCTAAATAAAGGCATAAATCAATCCTTGAGCTTGTCCCTGACATCTTTGACTTATCAATTACGTTGATGGAAAAATCCCCAAACACTTTGTTTAGTATAAGCATAGCATTAGCCAAGCCGGTATTCATTTATCCTCTTAGGCAAAAAGTTTCTTAAAGTGGTGTAAATATTATCGGTTCATAACCCATGTTTTATCCCGACAGAAGGGCCATCCTTTTCTAACGATTCTTCGAGCTTGTTTTTTTCTGCTGTGCACTGGGCTTGAATCCCAACCCTAATTTATTGACTTGGTCAACAATTTTCAAGGCTTTGGCAATCCCTTGGAGTGTTTTTCGAGTCCTTTTCCAGCCTGGGCACCCTTGCTAATAGTTAACTTCAAACCCATTTAAGTGCTCTTCGATAGGCAAGGCTTAACCACTGGTAACCTTTCTTTGACATAAGTTGTGTTAAAGAACTCAAAGGATTATAAAGAGGATTCTGGGATATCTCCGTTAGGTTCGACATATGGGGCATCCGTTAAGGTAGCTACAATGATATCTTTTTCTCCTTCGATACTGACAACTTTGCTCTTAGTGATGAACTTTAACTTTTGGTGCAAAAATGATGGCACTACTCCCATAGAGTGAATCCAAGGCTTTTTCAATAGGCAGTTTTATGATGGAGAATATCCATCACATGGAAATCAACTTCATAAGTATATAGGCCTATTTGGAGTGGAATGGTGATGTTTCTTGTAACATTTCTGCAAGTTCCATCAAATGCTCTCACAACTCTATGACTATTCTTGATATGAGATGTGTCAACGAAGAGCTTCTCAAACATGACATAGGATTACATTTAAAGCTGATTCATTATAAATGAGCAGCTTGGGTAATGTAATGCTTTTATAGTATGTGGTGATGTGAAGTGCTTTGTAATTTCCTCTTCCTCCGTGTAGGATTTCATCATTATTGAAAGATATGTAATTGTCAAAGTGATGTTGCTCACTAGGCGATCCAACTGACTTATAGAGATGTCCGAAAAGACATAGGCCTTATTCAAAACCTTGAAGAGGGCATTCCTATGAGCTTTTGAATTCAACAGCAGTGACAATAGAGAAATCTTGGCGGGTTGCTGATTCAATTGATTGACGATACTGTATTCACTGTGCTTGACAAACTTAACAAATTTTGTAGCTTATTTCTCACTCATTAAATCCTTGACAGCCACCGAATCTGAGTTTGTAGTTGCAAACTTCGATGCTTAAGGAATGGGATTAGCATTTTGTTGTGAGTTTCACTTTTTGATGCTACTGAGGCATAATGCCTGCCATTCTGAGCCAAATGGCTTACCCCTGAATGGTCAAAATTTATAGCTTACTGACTAGATTCATCATTGGTTAAGGTTTGGCTTTCATAATTCCAAGGAACTGCTTTGTTGTCTTTATAAGGGAAAGGGATAAAGCTGAATAATCATCTTCGATGCAGGCTAAATAGAGGGAACTTTGGCTCTTGGTTGATGTCGAACAGGATCAATAGTCCTCTAACCCTGTAAGAAAGATTGCTTTGTTTTTTTCCATGTGTTAACAGATAGTGTTGCATTTGCAAACTCAGTATGCTAGGTTTGCTTTTCATTATAGAATTCGATGCTACCCTCATTCATCATTCTCTGAACCATAGCACGAAACTCTTTACATGTTTGAAGAGTGTAGCCGTAAACAGTATGGAAATCACAAAAGTCATCAATTTTTTCCTCTATTTTTTCAGTTGCATTAAGTAATTTAGCTTACAGTAGGATTTGCCAAACCAAATTCATTGGCGTTCTAACCTCCTCTATGTCTTTTACAACCTCATAGTTCTCTTCAATAACCATTTTACTTAGATCTAACTTGGCATGAGTTTGAGATGAACTAGTTTGAATGCGAAATTTTGGTTCCTGACTAGCCTTCATTTTTTATTTTTGTTTGTCTTTACAGATACTTTTTTACCCATTCATTTTTTATAGCCTCATCGATCATCCCATAGAGTATGACTATGTTCATGAAGCTCTTTCGGAAGCTTTTTGCTATCTTTCATAATAAAGGGCTTGCAATATGCTAATGAATCTGACAATCATCTCTTTTTCTGTCAATTAAAGATAAATCTGGGTAGCCTCCTCCATCCATCTCGAAGCATGTTGCCTAAAACTTTCATCAGCTCTCTTTGCTATGCCCATAAAAGACAGATAACTTGAGATCCAATCGTCGACAAGCCTCTTCTCATCTGTGGCATTAATAGATGGATTTATCTATTAATCCCACCCCTCATAGAACTCAATCTTGGATTGGTCCATTATCTCTTAAACCATTTCTAAGAACAATGGACAGTGTTGCAAATCATCTCCTTGAGCATAGTGGCAGCAAGATGTTTTAGTGACATTTGTACTCTGATTTTTAACATCTGATACTATTCCAGCTTTCACGAAAGCTTGCCAGACCTTGCATATCAATGTTTTAACTTCTATAATGCTTCTTTTGATCCAACAACCTTTTCTATCGATTATCGCATTCACTCTTGGTTCAGCGTGATTAGGCAGTGGATTGGCTCCAACATTTGGTTTAGGCCCTTATTCAACCTTGATCACTCTTTTTTCTAGCAGACCTTATACTTTTCTCTTAAATGAAGTGCAATTCTCAATAGAATGACCTCGTGCTCTAGCGTGGTATTCACAGTAGGCATTCTCATCATATAATTTGGGGTACAATGGAGATCTTGGGTTTGCGAATACTGAGGCCACTAGTTAACCTGCCAATAGACGAGAGTAGATCTCTTTATAGAAGTACAGGAGTGGCTCAAAGTGCTCTTTTTCTCGAGGTGCTTGTTGATTGTTTGGCGCTCTTGCATTGTTTAGATTGTGAGGTTATGCACTCTGGGCTACATTTTGAATGAGATTCAGTGCAAACCTCATTGCTGGAGTGAACCCAGTAGCATGAATTAGTTGTGGTGCTGATGAGTAAAGGGTAAAACCTAGATTCAGCATGTTTAAGAGGTACATAGCTTGCGCCAGATGCGAATTTTGATTGAATATGGCATGACTTTCACTAATGGCATTCACCTCATTTTTGTTACCTTTATTCATTAACTTCTTGACTGACCCAAATGATTCTTCAATGGATATCCTGCCACTTTTAATGGCATTCTCAATCATTTCACCCGATATAACAATATTAACAAAATTTTTCATGGCATTTCCTACCAGTCTTTCGTAGTATGGAGCTCGCAAGGTGCTGACAAACATGACTGTCATTTTTTTCAGTTAAAGGGGGATGAATTTAAGCTGCTTCTCTCTCCACCTCTGAGCATATTGCCTGAAGCTCTCAGAGGCTTTCTTTTCCATGTTCATGAGGGAAAAATGATCTAGGGCCCAATTAGACACATGCTATGTTGGTTAAGAAAAGCGGGAGCTAAATCTACCTATGTACGAATTCTTGCAGGGTCAAGCCTTATGTACCAGAAGATAGCTGCCCTAGTCAGACTATCCTAAATGTAATGAATTAGTAGTTTCTCGTTCTCTTTATATCTTGACCATTTTTTGACAGCACATGCAAAGATAGGCAGTAAGGTCGGTAGTCCCATTGTACTTTTCAAAATTTAGCACTTTAAATTTTAAAACAAGCCCCAATGACTTCGCGTTCACGATCCTAGCTTTGTCACTTCCTTCAATAGCTCGAAGGTGCTTCTCCAATGACTGATACTTGTTCAAGTCTTTATCATTTTTTGAGGATCTTTTTGCTTTCTGTTGCTCATTTGCTTATCGAGGTGTGGGACTATAGGCCTTGTTGGTGATAAGCTTATGCCTTGAAATCCATGAATTAAACAGGATGCTGTTGTAGGATTAATGTGAATGAATGGCTGAGTTGATGGGATATTTGTTGTCAAAGGATATTGCCCATGCAATACCCCTTTCTAAGAATTAGTGGCTTCAGTACCACCATTCAAATTGCTTTCAGGATTGGTCGATTCTTTCTTTACATTAACTGTACTTGTCTACTCTTTTTCCCTGAATGCCTCAGATAGCAGATTGGTTAGTTAAGCAATTTGAGCTTGGAGTTCCTCATTCCTACAGAGTGATTGCTCTTGAGACTCCCTATTCACGAGTTTAAGTCTTTCAATGTCTGCTTGGTGATCATTTTCCATTGCTCTCTAATGATTGCAAGTGTTGTATCAATGACAAACTGTAGATTTCATGTTTTAGAGCACCTTCACCTTAAATTATTATCGAACGAGGCTTTTATGATATGTTCATGCATATGTTTGATGCAATGAGAGTGAATATGCGATCATGAAGATAAATGAATAACTAAAACAAAGAAAGAATTAGGTTAGTCATGCAAATGCAAAAAGGACAATTGGATTAAAGGGCATTTCTACCAAGAGCGTCTTTCATTAAAGCAACAAAAATGTCCCGATTACATATGATTACAGTAAAAAATGCCTAACACGGTTACATTGCCTGATTACATGGTCCAAGAAACATAACAAGTCCTACTTATGGGCTCTGATAGGCAAGATATCACATGTTAGAGATCAGGCTCCCTCCATCATGTTCTCAACTTCTAATTGAGCTATCAGAATCTGCTCTATAAGATGGCAATGATGGTCTTGATAGTTGTGGCCCACGTGATTAACCACTTGAAGCCATTCTCAATCCCATCGTTCAGAGGCTCCTACCAGTACATTGACTTGGTCTTGGCAAGCTTGAAAAGAATGCTTTAAATCTTGAATTTTGAGTGTCAGAGTTTCATTTTTAGCCTGGTTTGCTCTCAAATCCTAGACTCCGGCTTCTAACCGTTCATTCTTCCATTGGTAAGTTGATGCAAAAGCACGAGTTCTAACAAGCTTTCCCTATTGACCCTAGCCACTTCTCTCCATTGATGTAGTTTTTTTTCGAGAGTAGTAATTTTTATCCTCTACTTAACTGATGACTTTCCAAGTCTTCAAGACTTTCTTGCTTTGTTGAAGGCCACATAGTCTTTTTTTTCAAACTCTTAAGATCCTCATTGAGGCAGTTTTTCTCTTTTACTGCCCTATTTACCTTGCCATCCTAGAGGTAGAGGTCCATTCCCAATTGACTGCTTTCCTCTTTTAATCAAGTAATCTCCTAGGCAAAAGTCACCTTTTCTTGTTCGAATTCTTACTTGAGCAATTCAATCTTAAAGGGAAACTCATTAATTGGTATTTGTGATGTCCTAATACTAGACAGGGGTAAGGTGTCATTAATGCAACAGATCCTCTATTCATTATATCCTGGGGTCATACTACCTCTCTCCAATATTTGTCCATGCAGTGGGTTTTGTTTTCATGCATGAAAGGCTACCTAAACTTTTGACTTGTAATTGGGCTCACCATAGTCAAAATCCCACAACTTTAGGTCTTGGACGAAAGGGATGAATTGACGACACTAGATTTGTTAAAGGACGAAAAGAGATGCGTAGCTAGTGCTTCCCCATAATCCCATTAGCGGAACACATTTATAATCTCTACACCATTTGTGGGGAAAACCAAAAGGCCTTCCATGTTACCTCTTCCCCCTTGAGGTTCCTAAATTTTTGGACCTATTGCTCTTTAGATTTGTCTTGAGGCCATTCCTTCTCAAGTACCTTGGAGATAGGGCTAAAGTCGGTTAAGAAGTAGTATGACATCCTACTTTCTTCCCATTTTCTTATGAAGTGATTGATGAGCCAAATGTGAAGGAGCAATGCACATCTGATGAAGTAGCCCATACCCATTTTCTTACAAAAATTAAGAGCTCAAATAGTTTCAGCAATGATGGTCGGTACGAGATGGATGTTTAAGCATAAATGAGAAAAGACATTTGCTACTGTAGCTTCAACATAGCTTAATATCTTTGGGAATATAACCAGACCATATATCACCAAAGCGTAGATATCTTGGATTTTTCAAATGTCAATGATACTCACTGTTGCTTCTTTCAAACTAGCCCATGAGATGCATTCATAGCTCCTCTTTGTTTTGATATGGCTTTCAATCCAAGACTCCGTTGGCTCAAGGATTTGAGCTAACCTTTTCTTGAAAGTTGGAGAGTTTAAAGCCTTATGTATATTCTATCGACCTTTGCTCTCTTAATGTTGAACAATGCAATGTTTTCATTAACCGTGGGGACCAAATCTTCATAATTGAAAGTAAAACACTAATATGCTGGATTCCAAAACTGAGATGTTGCTCACGACAAGCTGACATCCAAATAGACTTGGAGCAAAAGAGCAATATCTCCATATCTCTTAGTGAATAATTCCCTTTCGGTCTTGTCCTAATTGGTCCATATAGTCTTCTGATCTTGCTAGTCATTTTGAAGGTACCCTATGTTGATCCTTTCATGCACTGTTGGGACATACCTTGGTTTAAGGACATCTCCATCTTCACGCTGTCAGCATTTTGACCATACTCGGACTTCTTCGAAAGCCTTTAGCTCTGAAGTGGACTATTGCTCCATGATAGACACCACTTGATGAACACTGAACCATTAACTGATTGTCCTATAGTGATGGTGATTATAATCAAATGTTGCATTCATGAAACAAAAAGCAAAAAATGAATGAATTAGTAATCAATACGAAATAATAAGCAAAAGATAAATAAATGAAAGAGTAGCAACAAAAATGTATCACAAAATTTGGCCTAAGAATAGGCGGTACGATGCCTAAGGGCAGACATGATAGTCATGAATGTTGAGGTACTAAATGGGCAACATAACGGCATATCCATGTTAAAATTGTCTTTTCACGAAGTAACATGATACCCCGTGAGGACTAACAGTGTCTGTTTAGACGGTGACGTTCATTTATCACCATCTATGTTAAGTACATGCTAAGCCATCATTCAGGCAACATGATGGCTTATTTTGATCAGATATAACTATTTTAAGATGGCATTGCAGGTAATGGGATTCACTTGTCCTTACCCACTATTAAAGAAGATTTACAGTTGAACGTAATGGTACATCCTAGAGGAATGATCATGAAAATAAAAATGACAAATGTAGGTGACAATGTTCACCCATCATCGCTCGCATAACCATGGTAGATAAGAGTAAAGGTAAGAAATGTTGCCCCTAGTGATCCTACTCTTTCGGTTATTCTAGCAGCATATAGGATAGTTTGACATGGTTTAGCTCATAGAGTTCACTATATGGGTTTAAGTTTATGCCTATTCGGGTATCTGAATCACTCCTTCATCCGGTAAGGATAGTTGAGGTACCTTAATCCTAGGCCCATCGCGGGTTTGGCAAAATGGGTTCGATCTGATATATGTATTTCCCTATGTAAATGCGGAGGGGTGCTCACAAGAGACATAGGTATTTTACACCTTAGAAGGTCTTGCCATGCCTATGGGGAAGGTTACTCATGAAGGCAGATGGCTCACTTCCTCTTAATAATTAGGATACTAAGCACACCATGGTGTTTGGTGGGAATCTAGTGCAAATGCAAGTGTACAGTGTGTGTCGAGGAATAATCAAACCTGCTGTTTTATTCCAATATTACCATATTTATTCAAGTTGCTATTTATTCGAGAATGAACAATCCTTAACAATCATATGACAAAACATAAAAAGGTAGAGATTAGTAGATAAAATACAAGGGAATTACTTCTAAATAATTATGGAGACTGAAAAACCAAGAACAGAGTTATAAATAGCTAGTTAAAGGCCTAACTCTCTAGGCCTCTAGTGGAGTCACCAAACTATAGCCACATGCTCGCCTTTAAAACTTTGGACAATCTGAAGGGCATAGTGCACTCAACTTAAAAATAAATGATGGTTGGTCATGGTCAAGCCTTTGGGTTATCCTTTGATCAAGATTTGGATTAGACATAACAATATGAAGGGGAGAGAGGCTGTTGGGTGAATCACTCATCCAACTAGTCTCAAATGGCTGCCACAAAGTGGCTATAAACTTAGAGTTGCCACCAATCATTTCAAGCTAGACAGGATCGAATGCCTATTGAAAACAATATTTTTGAGTTACAAAACTTGAAACATCGATTTCAAGGTTTACAAAGTCCAAAGATCTGCTGGTTGGGTTCGGAGTTGGTTACACGTAGAGAAGTGTCGCCACATGCCTGCCTTTAAAACTTCAGATGATCCAAAGGGCATGGCACACTCGACTTAAAGTAAATGATGGTTGGTTGTGGTTAAGCCTTTGACTTATCCTATGATCGGGATTTAGATTAGGTATAATAATATGAAGGAGAGGGAGACCGTTAGGCGAACCAGTCCCTCGTTTAGTCTATATAAATTGCCTATATACCATCATAAGATAATTATCAAGAAAGGAAATACACTAGAAGATTTATACAGGGTGTTCGTTTTCATATACTCAAAGTAAGGTCGCGTTCTTGATCAATAATTGCTAGAAATATGCTTTTTATTTAAATTATTACACTTCAAGACTTCGATTTCACCTTCACAGGTCTTGCTCTCGACAATAAAACTCTTCCTGCTGAAGGAATCGGCGAGATTCCAAACCAGTTGGCAGCAAAATTGCCATCCGATTCAATCCTGTTGAACACCAAAGTGGTTTCCTTTGATTTCGATGACTCAAATTCACTGTCCATGAAATTGGAGAGCGGGGAAAATCTCAAGAGTGAGCTTGGGTTGATAATGACTGTTGAAGAACCAGCACTTGATAAGATTTTGGCGGTAGGAAGGAAACAAAGGACTTAGAAAAAAAACCAGCCCGAAGCACGGTTTGGTTGTACTTTTCAGTCGATCAGGATCAAATTCCTGTTGGATACCCTGTTCTGTTTCTCAATGGATTGGGTGAAGGAATCATCAATAAAATGTCTTTTGCTACAAACGTGGCTCCATCTTATGGCCTTTCAAACGAAGCTTTGGAATCTGTACCATTGATTGGGTTGCACGAGAACGCCTCGGATGATGATCTAACAGCTGAGGTTATTTAAGAGCTTTCAGGCTGCTTGGGAGCTTCAAAGGTTGGGTCATGGAAGCACTTGAGAACATATGGAATCGGTTCTGCCAAACCTAACCGATCATCACCAACAGATTTGACGAAGAACCCAAACATTGGACCGGGTTCGTACGTGATTAACCACGCATTCATTGTTGTTTCAAAGTTCAAACTGAAAGCGAAAACCCCTAGCCTTAACTCCACTGTGAGAAGCAGAGCAGAGGCCAAGAATTAAGGAAGAAACAGAAGGCCAAAATCGATGAAGAAACATTGAACCCACGCTCTAGTGTCTACGAGAAGTTCAATGAGCTCCGCGGTCTAGCTCGAGAACTGTTGGAGGCTTCCTTCGACGAGCCAGAGTTGCTAGTCGTAGGACACCAATCGCGTACGAATCTTCATTAAACAGAGCCAAGCGCGTGTGGTGTAGTCATTAGCGAGAGCAAAGATAGAGCAAAAAGAGTTCATTTAATTATGTCTTGAAGATCTGAGAGATGGAAGTAAATGCGATGACAAGAAGGATTGTAATATAAATTTGTATTTCTAGTCTCCATGTTCTCGTAAGTGATGACTTCTTAGCTCAATTAATGTAGCTTTCTGGTTGTGCAAAGCTTCTAACTTGTGTTGGATGGGTTGAGAATCTTGGGAGGTTTCTACTTCCTAGTTCTTATTAATCATGTTGCTCGGACTATTTTTTAAATATAAATATTTGATTTATATATAAATATGAATATAAGATATGATTTTTTACATATATGAAAAAATATAAAAAAATTTGAACGAACACCCGACAGTCACATCCAAATTTGAACATAGCTTAATACATCAATACGAAAATAATACTCTTCATATCAGGGGTCTTTGACAGTAATAACATGGAGAGAGAGAGAGAGAGAGAGAGAGAGAGAGTAAATTCTTTAAGGAAGTAAACCAGAAATGTTTGGAAGCAATTTCTACCTTTTGAGTTGTTTGATGCAATGCTTTTAAGTCATCTAGCGGCAAAAATGATCTTTGGCATTCCTTAGTATTTATAATTACCCATAGCTTTAGTTACTTTAGTTTTTTGGCGTGGACACTCTCATGGAAATGCAAAGAAAGGATGGTGCTTTTTAAATCATTTATATCAGTTATGATGATGATTTTTAACGCTTTCAGTATGGTAATTTTAATCCCGGACTCTAAGCATGATTTTGTTTACAGGTCTCAAATAATGAGTTTAGACTGGTTTGCTCCTGCCTATAATAAAATCATGGAGTTGATTATGGTATTGAGAACTGATTGAATGGCGTAAAAAAAATTTAGAAACATGTATTTGTTTAAATTAAGTTTAAAAAGTGATTATGATCATCCATCCTATAATATTAATTATGACAACACATGGCTGCGGCAAATATGTTATGATAAAGCCTGAGCTAAAACAAACATGAACGAGGGGTCAAAGATAAAAGCAAAGACAAGCAAATCAAATTTGTATCCCATCCATCAGAGCCAATCAGACAACTTGGTGAGCCCAAAAGTAGTAGCCATGGCCATCCATCCTCCAACAACCACTCTGGTGCTAGGCTTCACCACTTGAGTTCACCGAGGCAAAGCACCCACCACTCCAAACACCATTAGAGCCATGCTAGCCACCGCAAGGACCACAGCCATCCTCACCTTATGCTGCCTTACAAAACCTGCAGCCAATAGCGGAAGCAATGCATCAACTGAGAAGGCCAAGCTTGTCCTGGATTTGGCAGTTTCTCCGTCTCAGACATCACTTCCTCATCATTTCTTTCACTCCTGATCTCTTTCGCTTCTCTCTTTTCATTTGAGCTATCTCCATATCCCTTTGAGTTCCAGGCACGAAGATCGCCATGCTACAGGTACGGGCAACCAATCGTGCGAAACCAGCAACGATCATGGCTTTGATGTCTTGTTTAACGGAGCCAATACCCATCATTAGAGATGCAACCGAAACCAACACATCGTTGGCTCCCAAAACAGCAGCTCGAAGCCACTGTCCTCGCTGAGAGTAGTCAAATTCACTATCAAAGCAGGTTCTTAAATTTGGTTTCCCTTGGTGTCAATGACATGTACCGGAATCCCAACATTGTCAGGCGATCAAAGTTGCGGGGTTTGAGGAGCAGCCATGATGGACAAAAGCAAGAATATACAGTAATAACAGCAATAATCACAGAGGTAAGAGAGGAAGGCATGTGGAGGACACACGACCCCTGATCGAGAGGATTTATAGATAAAAATTTGCTATGGTTTGAGTGGGTTTGATTAGGAATATGACGGGCATTAAGTGTGGAAGGCACACGCTCCTAATAATTAATTAATGTATATTTCCATTTGTTTTAGTTTATTTCTTGCCTAATTGGAATATTCCAGTATCCTTTAAATTTAAAAGAGTAACTAAGCTGTGAGAGCCAGATCAATTAATTTGGTCCAGTTACTCTAGTTTATACCATGTTATTGAAATTCTTTATTGTTCAAGTATCTCTATTTAACATTTATATTTAATACATATTAAATATGAATATAAAAAATATTCTTCAAGTATACAAAAATTTAAAAAAATTTAAACATACGAAACACATTCTTTTATTTAATATTCTATCCAAATCCGAAAAACATAGTATAGGGAGCTCTTCCTTTTTTTTTTTTTGGATAAACTATATAGGAAGCTTCAACATCTTTAAAACGTCAATTTCTAGTTTTGCATCAATAGTAGAATCATAATTGTAAATGCGAATGTAAAAAAGCTTGGAATTATTGTGAACAGTACTCTCCAAATACTTTTTATATGGCAATCGATCGACCCCAGTTTTCATTTATTTTCTATTCCATTCATGTAATTGGGTTCGAATTTGGTAAAATGGCACTTAGAAAACAATGGATTAAAACAAAAGGAATCAAATCAATCTTTGTAGGATTCTGCTGAGTCAACTGAACCTCACTTGGATCTATGCTTTGTTTGTCCATTAAATTTTTAGGCCTAATTTAGTATAACTGTTAAAAAAA
>JBBYHK010478324.1:0-15565 GCA_038382065.1 Adansonia grandidieri | reverse complement strand
ATATATATATATATATATTCTGGGATCTCATGTGCAAATCTCTTCTCATCTCAAATGAAAAAAAAATTTAGCCTGTTGAAATGGGTGGTTTATCATCAACATTTAAATGCTTGTCAAAAGCCACAATCTTTTAAGCTTACTTTGATCTGATAATACCTGGTTAAATGTCAAGCAACTAAAGACCCATCATCTGATTAATGATCATTCATGGAATTGCCTTTCTCTTTTTTTTTTCTTAGGTATTCATTTTGAACTATATATTATTAATTAAACTAATTTATCTTTGGTATGATGACCTCTGAAATGATGATGATGATGATAAAATGGTAATTTAAATCTGATTACAACTTATTTTATGATTGTTTCATATATATTGTTTTCTAAGCTTCTTAAATAATATTATATATTAATAATACAAACAATATTATTCTCAAATTTTGTTTGAGCTTAATTTCTTTTTTAAAGACGAATTTTTCCAAATCGATTTTATTTTCATAGTTTTCTTCACAAGAAACAAATTTTGATTGAAAAGAAAAGAACAATCATCTTTTGTTGTTATCAATTGGACTAGAATGTGCGGGTTGAATATATGTGACTTAGAAGAAAAAAAATGGCGAGGCCACAAGGCAAAGCAGTGGCATTGCCATTGCCATTGCCATTCATTTTTAACCGTATCTCCCTGGCAATGGCGTTCATTAAAAGACCGTTGATTATAAAAAGATATTACGACGCCCAAAAAATAGGCAATGCCCCCTCCCATGGCTTTTCCACCTGAAAATTCGGTCAACAACAGCTTCTTCATTGACCCAACAACGCCAAACAAAACTTCTCCTTGGTTCCACTTCCATTCTTTGAGATTTTCCCTTTCCACTGTCTCCCTCTCTCTTTTCTTGATTGGAAAGAACCAAAAAAAAAAAAATGAAAAACTTTGGTACAACAATCAAGAATTGAAGGAGTTTTGGACTCATTTTTTTTAGGCAAATTGCATTTGTTTTCATATGTGAAATTGAAACCATACTCATACGAATTTCGATTTCTTTGAATAAGTATTATTTCCAATCTGAGAAGAGATTCCAAACTGAATGAGTATTATTTCATCATCAGCTGATGCAGTTTTCCTTGTATGTAACTTCCTTCATTCTAACTTTTTTCTACTAATATTTCTAACATACTTTAATTTATTTATTAAAGTAGTCTTGTTTTGATAGATGTTGTTATTTTAATTTCTTTTATATTCTATTATGTACCAAACAGATTGTGGGTTCTATTATTGCTTTTTTATTTTTACTTCACCTGTGAGAGAACAAGCACCTTCTTCAACCTTGGAGACGAAGATTTCGTATTTACATTTCCTAAGGATCCACCATCAAATATGAAGGGTCTTCTAAAAGGTTTAAGATACATTTCTGATATGTTTGGTGAGTACCCAAAGTTTTACATTTCCGGAGTTCAAACTTAATTAATTCATGTAATCACTCTCAAGAGGAAGCATCTAACAGATTGAAGATCAAAATCTCAACATCTCAACTCTTTTCTTTATTTCCAGACTATTACTTCTTTTATAAAAAATTTATTGAATGGGAAAACCTTGGCAATTTTGTAGATGAAAAAGAACCAGAAATGCAAATAGGGCTTCCTACGGATGTAAAGCATGTCGCTCATATTGGTATGGATGGTCCTTCTGCCAATAAGCCTAGTTGGGTATGATTTTTTTTTCTTTTTTTTCCTTTTCATCATTGGTAGGGATTTATGCAACGCAATTTACTACGGTAAATTGCTATTTCAAATTTTTTTGTCACTAATATTCACTACAATTGAGACGTGAATGATTAATAGTTTATAATAGTTAAATCTATAATCTTGAATTATATGTATATAGATTCGACTGATAACGTCTGAGTATTATTTTTATTACTTTTATTCAATGGTTTGTTTAATTAAGAGAGTCAACAACGCAGTTAAATTTGAGATCACGGTAGAGTTTAGACCACTTAGCCTCAACGTTTCTAAATTCATATTCAATCGAGCACATGTTATATATGTTATGCGATAAAATATGAAAATTAACTGATTTATCAAATTCATGTAGATGACTGAGTTTAATTCAGCTCCAGAGCTCTCATCAGTTCCTATAAAGAGTAATCCACAAGAGACGCCTTTGGTCGCAGGTTTGTTCATTTTCCGTTTTTCAGTTCTTAACTAATAATTCAAAACTAAAAGATTTTGTTCTTAATTTCCTTACAAATTAATCATGTTAAGATTCAACCTCGTCAGCAGCAAAGCAAAGTAGAGGTGTATTTGTTAGATCCTAAACATGAAATATTGTTACTCTGCTCCTTTCCTCAATAGATATAAAAGTGATTTTGGTGCAGGAAATCATGACTCTTTGCCACCTACTGGCAACGAGAAGCAGAAGCAGTCAAGGCGCAAAGCATCCATAGACAATGGCTCACCTGTAGGCTCTCCAAAAGGCAGCGAAAAGCAATCTAGGCGCCATCGTTCATCAAATCGTTCCATGGACTCCCCTGGTCGAGATCCATCTTCTCATGGTAGGCGGCACCAAAATTCAAGTCGTGGTACTGAATCGTCTTCGCAAGAGCTACCTGACATCCCAAAAAAATCCCGGCGAAAGAAGTCAAAGGAATCATCAGGCGGATCAGGTGGATCTTCGTCATCATCAAGATCAAAGTGTCCAAATTCTTTGCCCGCTGCCATTGAGATTGAATCTTGAGGAAGTATGGAAGCTTAAGAGGAATAGCATAATAGGCTTGCATGGTTTTCATGGCTTAACAGCTCTTGCAGACCATGTGACATGCTCTGTTAAAAAGCCAAAGAGAACACAGGCATAGAATAATGAATTTGAATTCTGGGAACTCGTGGAAAAATCAAAAAGATACATTTAGATAAACCCTATGCCATCGTTGTCATTGGGGATTGTTAGAGCTGCGCAACTTTGGAACTTCAAAGCAGCACTTCTCAACTACAAGCAAACTATGGGATCTCTTCAAGCTATTCCATCATTCATCTCGCTCAATTTTCCTTGGTTGAGTTTTGCCAAACAAAAGTTATGATGAAATCTTATGGCTCTAATCTTCAGTTTAAAAAATGTCACACAATAAGACAATTGAGAATTCAGTAAATGTTTAATTTCTGCTTCTGTATTTTTTTCTTTTGAAGGGGGGGTCTACTAAAGATTTTTTTTTTCTGTTGATTTAAGAAATTCAAATTCATTGGAAACATGCATATCAGAAAGAAAAAAAAATAGAAAACTCAAGCTAACCTTTCTAAATGACTACAAAAAACCAATGTTTAAAGAGCCAAACGAAAGATCAAATCGATCTGATCAGATAAATTTGTTGAATCAGTTAACTGATATAAAATTTGATATAGATCCAATACAAATCTCATTATATAAAATAATTTTTTTTTTAAATATAAAATCTTAAACCCTATTTTTCCCCTTTTTTTTTTTTTTTGATGACTGATTAAATTGATTTTCGTTGGTTCTCTAAACTTTTAGATCTATAAAATATACCAAATTGTGCTAAACATCGGTTATCAATTTGACTAGCCAGTCTGGTCCATTCTTTTAACAGTGCCAAAACATTAGTATGATAAAAGCAAAAAAAAATAAAAGCTAGAATTTCCACATTCCAATGCTAGTATGACATACTTTGTGCTTTGGTCCAAATCGCTAGATTCGCATTTACATTCACAAAGTTAGGAATATAGCTCAGCCCTTGTTTGATAGTATGATATACTAGTATGATATATGTATAGTTGGGGTTGAAGGAAAATACTTAAACTTAGGAATATAGCTCAGCATTTGTTTATATCTTCCAGTAGTGTACACGTTAGTGTTGTGTGTATTGATCTTTCTTGTAGAAAGTTCACTACTTATAATGCTTGAAACACTTGAGGGTATGGAAAGACAACATTCTTTGGCATCATATGGTTTGGTTTTCTCTTAATGTGCCGAAGTTCTGGTATATTGCATATGGATTGCTATCATTGATGGGCTGAGCACAGTGGAGTTCATCTTGTAACCGTGAAAGTGTTTTTAGTCGCATTGTTTTTATTACGGTTACAGATATAATAGATATTACCACGATCAATTATAGTAAATATCGGTTATAAATATCGATAATAAAAAGGATTGAAACCATAACATAATGGTCATAACGTCACATTACGATTGCTATTTAAATCTCTGATTAAATTCTACAAATTTAGTCCACTCTATGCTTGTTACGTGGGAGATGGAAGGAAGTAAAGATAATTGATTTGTTTGCTTGTTTTTTTTCTCTTTATAAGTTTGGCAAAGGGTTCTCTCTTCATCCTTTGTTAGTAGAAGATTTGTTCGCTGGGCAGATGATCTTCATTCGGCTGTCTTAAACTTGAGAAAAAATTCATTTAAGTCCATTAAGTTGAAGTTTTCTTGGACGTCTTCAATTTACTACATTTGGTGGGAAATGAATTCCAGGAAACATTCTTCGAAAAGAAGAACCCTTAGAGGAACTTTTTAATTGGTTGGTATTGTTGTAAAGTCTCGACTTTATGTTTTTCCCGAGATCTTAGGCTCCGCCGTAAATTATACTCTTTGTAATCAGTGCGGGCATAAGTCAAGAAAGATAATTTGTAAGGCTATACCTTTGTTTTTTATGCTTTTTCATTTTGAAATAAATTTGAATTATTCAAAAAAGTATAGAATTTTTTTATAATTGAGGTTGTGAACGTTTAATCTTTAGTGACTAAAATTAATAATTCAATATTTTATTAATAGAGCACATAATTATTGATAGATATTTGCACGTTATCGTCTACACTCATAAATTGTAAAATATAAATAACTTTTAATAATTTAATCTTACATATTAAAGATGATACGAATACTTAAATACATAATTTTATTTTAATACACAACCAATGTGAAACTCAAAATCACTCTCTTAAAACAGTGACATAATATAGTTCAACAAGAGACATTATCTTCAGTGGTATATCGTTAGTATTCCAAAATATGCAATATTACCACTGGTCATGATTTACACTAACATTGAGAATATCGTTTTTTTTTCAATTTCATCTCAAAAGGACAGTTCATAAATTAAAAATAGTGTGAACATTTTATATGCCAATCAAATTACAACACATAACTAGCTTATGATTCGAAACTCCCTCTGACAACCGTGACACGGTACATGTCAACTTCATAGTCAAACACTACGTCAAAAGCAAGCAAATGCAAGCTTATTTTGCAAGGCAATTGGATCAGTTCATTTTAGAGGCTTGCTTGACAATTTTCAGATGGTTAAGAAAATAATAAAAAACAAGCCAATCTCTCAAATATTCAGCATTTCCTACCTAATAACACCTGTTCGAACTTTCAATGATTAATTGCTCAAACTAATTCCAATTAGATCAAATCATGACTTAAGTTGGATTATGATTTGAATTTTTTTATATTTTAAATCTAGTTTAGACCTTTAGAATCTCGTTTCACAATTGAGAAATATTAAAAAATTATTTCACATTAATATATATTTTAATTTAAATTTAAAAAATATTTTATTAATAAATAATATTTAAATTAATAATCTTGAATTAAAAATTTTTTTATCTAAAAACCTCGAGTTAATATAAATAAATTTTAATAAATAACTCGACCTTAAAAAATTCTAATTTCCACCTGAGCTGAAAGTTTTCTTAGCTTTAATCACAGAAACTTGGTAGACTTTCAAAAGTTGATAAACTTACTTTAATGTGACTGGAATTTTTTCCCTCTTTATACACGATTTTTAATTTGGGTAGACTTGTCCGTTACCCAGACCTGCAAGCAATTGGTCGACTCTAGCCTAGCTCTAGAAAACATTTTCAAGTTTGGACTCATCCTAGTCAGTACAAATATTTTATTGCTAAAAATTTAAACTAAACGGCAATAGAAGAACTTAAAATAGGGTCGAACAAATTTTTAAAGATATTAATGGACCTTAGTTCAAATCAACCAATCGATAAACGCCTTCAATTCAATTAGAAAAGAAGGAAAGGAAAAGAAGAAAATTCTGTAGTATGAACCTGAAATTTAATTCTGCTTATATAATCATCTTTAAAATCTTTAAATAGGTACGGAATTTGAATATGAACATTTATCACATTTTATTATTTTTTAGTGGTGACATCATTCGTAAAAAAAATATTTAAATTATTGGACAAGCCGTTCCTATTACATTTCAATATCTTAAAACAAAATTGAGAAAAACGAAAACAACAAATTTCAATCTAATAGCAACAAATCCACATAAACAAAATAACCAACATTTGATGTGCAGCTAGATAGTTATTAAGCTCAGGCTGTGTGGAATTCAAGAGCTATACTTAGATGAGCAATCTAAGGTAACCTGATTTAATATAAAGTTGTTGTATTCATATATTTTCACATGTTATAACTGTATTTATTTTGTGTTATATAGATTTTGATATGTGCATGAATTTATATCATCTTAATTTTATTTTTTTCATATCATTTCGTGTTTTAATTATATCCTCTATGTCATATTCGTATTGTATCTAAAATTGGCAAGAATGATATTTTTCGGATACTATTCATAAAATACTAAAGCTATGATACTAAACAAAGGAAAAAACAGCTTTAAACCATTCAAAATTTGTCAAAACCCCTCTCAGTCATTGGCAGCGACGATAGTATCTCTTCCACAGAATTGACAGAACTCTAAGCAATGACTAAAACAATGACATCGTTGATCATAAGTCCTTTTAGGAAGACTCCAAAGAAGTTGTAGAGAAGAAGAAGAAGAAGAAGAAGAAGAAGAAGAAGAGGAGGAGGAGACAAGTAAAACAAAAGATTAAGTGTGATAATTAATTATGTGTGTTAATTAAGTAAGTATGTTTAAGCGTCCTCACTCTTCTCGATAGAAAAATCTTTGATAGCCAACTCAACTCCTCAAAAGAAAAGATTTGATAAAGACAGCATAATTGTTACCACTTTATCACTTTAATGCTTTTGTAATTTCCCTTTTACTTTGTTAATCCTTACTGCTTTATCAAAAACTATGCCCGTTTGTTTGTTTATGTTAATTGTTATGTCAGCTGTTGTGTTAGTGTGTATCAATGAAAAGTCACTGTATATAATGGTGATGTGGTTTGTCCGTTTATAAGTCCTTTTGCCTATAAAAGCAACTCTTTCTCCATGAAGGAGGCAAATTAGAACTTCCATTGTAAGTTACTGTGTGAAAGAAAACTTATGTTCAGCTAAATTTCTCTCTTTCGGTTGCTCTCTTCTTTAGTAGTGTAGTTAGTAAAAAGGCACTCCTCACGTTGCATAACCAACGACATGAGTCATATACTCTATAATTGTCACTCCGATAGATCCTCTGTATCAAAATCTCATGAAAATTGATTACTGACTATGGATCCCTTATTGAAACAACAAATTTCAATTCAATAGCAACAAATCCATGTGGACAAAATAACAAACACCTGATGTGCAGCTAGAGAGCTATTAAGCTTAGGCTATGTGAAATACAAAAGCTAAACTTAGATAAGCAATCAAAGGTAAACTGATTTAAAAATAAAGTTGGTGCAATTTTAGACATGATAATTTGTTTATTTATATTATATTCAAATATTTTCACATGTCATAATTGTATTTAATTTTTGTTATATAAATTTTGATATATTCGTATATTCATGTAATATTCATATTATTCTTTCATGTTATTTTATGTTTTAATTATATCTTTTATATCATATTTGTATTGCATTTAAAGTTGCCAATATTTTACAAATACTGATTATAAATCCTAAACCTATGATACTAAATTAAAAGAAAAAAAAATCTCATTTGCCTATCCCGTATCAATAAAATACAAACTTAAACGCCTATGAAAACATGACCTCAGTTAGTCTCCTATGAACAATATGAAATGTAGAATAACATTTTAGAGGATCTTGTAAGGTGCTTAAAAGTAAAAACCCATCAAGAGCATTTTGAAACTGTGGCAAAAAATTAAAGATTTTCAAATGTTGCATCTCTATATAAATTGCGATTTAAAATATGTTTTTGGTCATATTGTATTTATTAATTATGATATAATTAAAAAATAATAAGGATTGTAAGATATTCTATGGTTATTTAAATATCTGTTCCCCATTTAGGAAAAAAAACTCAAAATCATTCGAGGACAATTTAAACCGGTTTAAACATCTTCTTGTTTCATTTGTTTGTTTAAACTACAAGTTTTTCTTTAACCTTTTATATTGTAATGGAGATTATCTCGTGATCGTAAAATCTTTTATTTTGTAAAATTATAAAATATAATGATTATAATTGTATTCATAAAATTTCTTTTTAATGATTTTTAAAATAGGTCTTTTATTTATAAAAAAAAGAATTATTCACATATAAGTTAAACATATATATAAATATATATGTATATATAATTCACAATCATGAATATTTTTATCATTTCAAATAATTATTTACACTCCAATTGCAATTTTTTTTCTCCAATTACAATTGTCGATGACAAAAAAGGGGTTCAAAACTCTAAAAACAATATCAAAATTGGCATCGAGACAATTATTTAAATCTCATATTCTTACTTCCGCTCTTTCTTGAGTGGGTACGGAACAGGAAATTACTTGGAAACTGGAAAAGGAATGCAAATATATATATATATATATATATATATACGGACACACACATATGGGTTGTCAATTAGTAGTAAGCCCGCTCCAATACACAGTCTATAATTTAGTTTATCGTTACCGTTGACACAATTTTTAAAATTAAAAATAATTTTTCTTCAAGACATAATATTAAGTAAAAAGATTTAATTTTTAGAATTAAAATTATAATTTGATAATTTAAATTCAAAGTAAAAAAAAAAAATTAAAGATTTTATAATTTAAAATTTTTCTTTCAAATAAAATATTTTTTATTACCATTACGTTTTAAAAATTTAATTATTTTAATTATATATTGCTGTTGGCACGATTATTAAAATTAAAAGTGATTTTTCTGGAAAAAGTAATATTAAGTAAAAATATTTAATTTTCAAAATTAGAATTATAATTTATCAATTCAAATCCAAAGTAAAAAAATTAAAGATTTTATAATTTAAAAATTATCTTTTAAATAATATAAATTATATTATTATCACGTTCTAAAACTTTTATTATTTTAATTATATATATATTTTTACATTCTTATTAATCATAATAAAACTTTTAAAAATTTTCTGCTCAATTTTCACCACACTTTTAAACAATTTTCTTTATTTTCATCCCACCTTTTTCAAACTCCAACAAGGCTAAACTAACGCTATGAAAAATATGATTAAAGTTACTATCAGTCTCTCTAGTGAAAACCATAAAAAGTAACCTTTCTTTATTTTTCCTAGTCTTGAACATTTTATTTACACCATTTTTGCTTTAGCAAGCAAACGCTTTCTTGCAAACTTAAAAAGACAGCAAGTTTCCTTTCAAGGAAAGTTCCTTCCGGTATCTAAACCCTAATTATCCATCAATAATAGATTCCCATATGCATATCCTATTTCCTTTCTTTAATCAAAACATAACATAAATTATTATACTGTATCAAAATTTTAAATATAAATATAACCCGTATTATATAAATCATGTTTAAACATATCATATTATATTTATACATAATTTTTTTGTTAAACTTATCCTGTGTTTGTATCGTAATTTTCATCTTATTTCAAATTATTAAATCTAATTAATAAGATTTATGATTTCTCCCCATTAATCAAAGTTCGACCATTTAAAAAGAAAAAATCAATGACAACAAAGAAAATCATATTCAAATGCCTAACCAAAATGTTCCACTAAATCACGACGCACGTGAACCAGACATGCAAAGTTCATGCAAAATTTACCGTCAAAACGCTTAACGAGTATATAAAACATAGTCAAACATGTTACATTAACCCAAAAAAAAAATACCAAGGTTGCAAACATTACCTTTAAAAGAAGGGTTTTTTTTCTCTCGTCTATAATAATTAAATAAGATTTGGACTCACCACCTTGACAGAGACAGAGGGATAATCAGACGCAAGAGAGTGCACAGTTAGTACGTGGATGTGAATTTTCAGCCCATCACAAATTGCTACGTCATCATTCAATTTTGGGTTTTTCCTTTTTTTTTCACATCTGGATCCACCTTGCCAGCTGAGTAGGATTAACAATTCCCGGAATGTGGGCCCCGCCGTTCTTCAAAATAGTTGCCACCTCATCATAGCTTTGGTTCTCTTTCTTCGATTCGGTTTCCTGCTTACCTGGCTTTCGCGGTTCAGCCACTGAGCCGATTATTGGAACCGCCTCTGCTCGAGCCGGATCGAATTTTTGACCAAACAAAGTTCCCCTCGTCAAGAACTCATGTGCCATGTAGCCAGCTAAAAGCCGGTTCGAACAATTAGGTGACGACGGGGATTTCGAACCGGTATACACCGATGATTTAACAGGAATCGACGGTATAGAGGGATAAAAAGCTTCTCTCTCTTTACGCTTTCTGGAGATTCCGGGTGTCAAAATCCTACGAGGGTTATGACTCATTTTTTAAAAAAAATAAATGACCTTCAAATCATGCCACGTAAGAAGAACGTTAAGACCGTTAACTTATCGTTAAGTAAACGGCAAAAACGCCAAATAAGAAATGTGATTTTTTTTCTTTGTACTTCTCGTTTGGGTAAAAGTGTCAAAACACCTTTATCGAGAAATGGGCACAAACATCCAAATAAGTGAAATTACTCAACAACCCGTTGGATTGAAGCAAATCACATAAAAACCAAACCTCCAAAAAAATACTAATAAAACCAGAAAATCAGGAATCTTTCAAAACAAAACCCATGAGATAAAAATGGTTTATGTAATTAATTTTTTAAAATATAAATCGATTTTGGAATGAAAATCAGAGGCATCAAGGAACCGAAAGCGACAGTTCTGGATCTGGAAGCGGTGGAGCCGCCGGTGGTTGGCAGATGAAAGACGTTAAAAAGGGATAAAGACTAAGATACAGCAAAGATAAGCAGGGTATGAAAAAGGCAAAAGGAGAGAGGAAAACATAAGAAATACCAGAGAGTCCATCACTGAGAGGATCATATATATATGACGGGCGTTTGGAAACTAACCTTTGTTTTGGAGAAAATGCCGGGAATGCCATTTTTGTGATTTTGGAATGACGGAAATGTCCTTTGCCAGTTTAACGTTATTCTCTATGATCTTTCAGCTTTCTTTTGCGAAGATTCATATGAGGTGCAGGACATTACGGTTTTGCCCTTGCCTTTATTTACCCAAAGTGGAGGATTAAGGACAATTATTATGGTATCTCGAACTAAGCCCCGCTTTGTTAGGTTTCTTTTAATTTCTTTTAAGAATGTTAATTAATTATTAAAAAAATAATTTTAAATTAAAGTAATTATTAGAAAATAATTATTTATTAAAATTTGTATTTAAAATTAAGTTAAATCAATTCGTAAGTTAATGTATAAATTAATCATTTGAAATAAATTATTTAAATATAAATTAAATTTATTTGAGTAGGTCAGTTATGAATTTTAAATCAATTTATGAGTTAACATACAAACTAATATTTTTAAATAAATCATTTAAAATTAAAATAAAAATAATTAGTTATAAATTTTTAGTTTAATTCTTTTTTGAATGAGTTGAGTATGAATTTTAAATTAATTTACAAGTCAACAAACCAATTAATCTTTTTAAATATGTCATTCAAAAATAAAATTAAAATAACTAATAAAAATAAATTTCTTTTTTAACTTTTTCGAAGCGAATCAAGTACGGATATTAAATTAACTCGCGAGGCAACTAAGGATCAACTCCTTTAAATAAAACCTCTAAAATGTAAATAAAAATGATTAATTAATAAAATCAATTTGTAAACTTTTCTCGTGCATGTCAAGTACATATCTTAAATTGACTCATGGGTCTCGTACAAAACAACTCCTTCAAATATGTTATTTAAAAATAAAATAAAAATAAAAAATTTTTAAATCTAAAAGTAAAAATAATTAATAAAATAATTTTTTTATTTTTTCAAATAAGTCGAGTACATATTTTAAATTGACTTGTGAGTTACTAAATCAACCCTTTAAATATATTATTGAAAAAATAAATAAAAACTTATCTAAAAAATTAAAAATAATTAACAAAATAATTTTTTCTCTTTTATTTTTTTCCTAAACGATCAAATATAAATTTTAAATTAAACATGACTTACCATATAAATCAACTCTTTACTTTTATCATTTCAAAATAAAATTAAAAATTAAAAAAATTAATTAAATAGCTTTTTTTTTTTTAGGATAGTTCATATAAATATTAAATCAATCATTGGTTTTCATACAGACAAACCAACCCCTTCAAAATACATCCATTAAAAATAAATAAATTAGTTAAAACTAAAAATCTAAATAGAAAACAAAATAATGTCAATTACATGACGGGCAAAAACCTTGTTGATTATTTTTTTTATAATAATAGCATAGATATGATAGCAAGTAAACAATAGAGGTAGCAATTAGGCAGATTCGAGAGAAATTAAATCGAATCATTTTGAGATCGAAATTTTTTTGGTTTAGCTTTATTCAGATTTAGATTTTTTATATTCAGGTTAATTCAAATTTGAATCAATTCGGGTTCGGATCTACTTGAGTTTGAACCAATGCGGGTTCGGATCTATTTGGGTTCGGGCATTTTTGTATTCGGACCTTTTCGGGTTCGAGTTTGGGTTCAAATAGGGTTCAAGTTCAAGTATTTTTTACATCATTTTTTATTTTATATTAAATGTAATTGCTTTTATGCAATTTTAAATTCTCAGCTCATACTTAAATTTGGCTCGATTTGGCTCAAAAAAATCTTAGTTCGGTTCCATGGGCTTGGCCATGGCCCAAAATAATTTTGAATTCTATGCTCATGGCTGAATTTAGCCTGTCAACCCATTTAAGTACAAATCACTGTTCATAATATTAAAATATTATTTTTATATTAATATTTACTTATTTTATAATTAAATTTAAATAAAAATTATTATTTTATTTAAAAATACTATTTTGAGTCAAGCCTGCTTGAAACTTAAAATTTGAGATCCAGGCTTGATCGAGCAGGCTGCTCGGCCCATGGGCAAATTTAAATACTAGTTTGATATGTGATTTTTTTGCATTTTTGATATTATATTATCTATTATGACTTTCATATATTTTGATTTATCTTATTATTTTATTATGCTATTAGCAAACTCCAATTATCATTACTTGAAATAATAATAATAATAATAATAATAATAATAATATCAAAGAAGTATTTAAAATTTTTTTACTAACATACAACATACATAAACTCTCAATATTTAATAAGTTTAACTAATTAAATCGAAATAAAATGTAATAAATAGATAATGTACTTTATTGACAATATTTTCAAAGCTTATGATATAATTTATTTTTTAATAAATTACTATTTTATTATATATAGACCCGCTCAAGAGTTATGATACTTACTCGACCTAATTGGGCTTGGGCTCAGGTTCTCATATTTTTATTTCAGACTAGCCTGATCATGCTCGAAACAGTATTTTAAATTAAAATAACATATATTTATTTAAATTTAATTATAAAATATATAAATATTAATAAAAATATTATTTAATGTGATGAACAGTAATTTTAGTTTAAACAAGAAGGTCTGGGCACAGTGAATAAGGGCCTGAACTTGGATTTTAAAAAAATTTGGACCGCGACCTAACCCAAACCATAAATAAGTTTAATCATATATAAAATATAAATTAAATTTTTAATATTTAAAATTATTAAAAGAATATTAAAATAAAATTGATAATTAAAGAATTATTTAATTACAATATGTTTATTTTTAATATTAAATTCGAGTTCAAATTCGGGTCAAGCTTGGGTTCGGGCTTGGTCGGGTTTGGGTTTTATTGAGTTTGGATTCCTTCAGAATCAGGTTCTTTCAGGTTCAGACTATTTTAGGATTGAGTTTTTTTTTATTCGGGCCATTAACTTTTTGATTAAATCAGATTCGATTCAAATTTATTTTGCCATCTACGATGAAGAGAAAGAAACGAAAAAAGTAGCAGTTTGATGGGCGAGATATATAATAACATATGATATGTTGTAATTAATTTTTAAGTTAAAAGCATTTTGTATGCATGGTCTTATTCGAATTCTTTTTTCAAATTTTTATTGCATTTAATTATTAATTTGATAAAAATAGTTTGGTGATTAAAACTGGTTCCTCAAGTCGAAAGTTAAATTTATTTAGTTGGTTTAAAGTCCATTTTTAAGTTTGTACATTTTAAATTTACTCGAAAGTTAAATTTATTTAGTTGGTTTAAACTCCTTTTTTAAGTTTGCACATTTTGAATTTACTGGACCTCGAATCGTCTGGGTCTCTTGAAATTGAATTAGGCTTCAATCTTCAATCGTTAAAAGTTTTTTTTTTAATAATTATTTTATACATAAACGATAAAATATTAAAATTTAACAAACGAAATTAATTATTTAATATATATTTTATTTTTTAAATATAAAATAAGCATTTCTTTTTCTAAAAGTGTATTATCTCTCTTAATTGGTACATCCTATAGTTGTTAAATCTTGTGTTTTCAGTAATTTTATATTCAAGTTGATTTTTTTCACTGTTGATTGATTTTAAATTGAATGTTTAATTAAATGGTAATGTAACCTAAATTTATTTTGTTTTGTTATCACTTTTTTATCATTTGATAACCTCATCTATTTCATTTAACGAATTTATGCTTGAAAAAAAATTATTAAATAATATTATTTGACATCTATTAAATATTAAATTTTATATGATTTTATATTTTATAATATTTCTATACTTATTATCAATTGATTTTAAAAAGATTAATCGTCTTGAAGTAATGCCAATGGAGATGCAACCATTGATTTAAATTCTAAACATTGGGTATTATGAAATGAATGAACAGAATGGTTTACATAAAATTTGTAAGATTATATTTATAAGTAAAAATCATAACTAAATAATCTCAACTTATATTTGACCATAATTATTGCATCCAGTATACAAAAACAAATGAATAAACCAACAAATCAATGTAAAATTTGATCGAAAATTCACACAAATTGAGCTTCCAACATGAATTTAAGGTTACGAGAGATATCCTCCTTGCCACAGGCTACATAATCAGAGCCAAACCCACCGAGGTTTCTTCATGTGTTACAGCTCATTAAATAATTATGTCAAAAACTAATTTATCAAACAGCATAAAGTTTTAGCGGGAAAAATATTATTATATGAGTTTTGCTAAGCAGTGCTCTTAAGGCACTTTTAAAATTAGTTAATATATTATTTAAATATTAATATTATATTAAATGTAATAATTGATAATTGTATTAATATTTTTATACGTATTAGATAAAAATATATTATATATAGTAATTTTAAAAAGTACTTTTAACGCTCTTGTCTGCAAAATCGTTTATATATATATATATATATA
>JBBYHK010478313.1:0-18394 GCA_038382065.1 Adansonia grandidieri | reverse complement strand
TAGACCACGGGATCGATGTTTTGAGTTTTGTAACTCAAAACATAGGTTTCAATAGGCATCCGATCATGCCTAGCCCATAATGATCGGTGGCAACTCCAAGCGTTGGCCATCTTATGATGGTCATACGAGACCAATAAGATGAATGATTTGTCTTATGGTCCCTCTCATTGTGTCATAAGTCAAGAATCTATACTTTCTCATTCTCATCAAAATGCCAAAGAATAGTTTCAGTCAAGAAGACATTTCCTAGTCAGGAAAATATTTTAAGCCACACGCACTCATAGATCCATGAGGATCCACCTCGGGGTACATTGCGACAAATTAGCGACTCCACTTAGGATGGTATAGAGAGCTAGGCCAATAACTAGCCGTGTCTTGCTAGGTTCTTGGTTCTTCAATCTTCGGTCATTATTTAACCATGACCCTTTTTTCGTTTTGTCAACTAATCTTTTGTTTGACATGATTGTCAAGATTGTCTTAGTTTTGAATAATCATCACTTTAACCAAAGTGGTAATACGAAAGTAAAGGAAAAGGTTTGATTGTTTCCCCATCACACACCGTACACTTGCATGTGCATCAGTTTCCGGCTGAACTCCATGGCGTGGTTACAACCAATCATTAGGAGGAAGTGAGCTATCCGCTTTTGTAAGTAATCCTCCGCATAGGCATGGCAATAACTTCTCGGACGTAAATTACCTATGTCTCTCGTAAGTAACCCTCTGTATTTGCATAAGGAAATACATCCAACGGATCAAACCTGTTCCGCCAAACCCATGATGGGGCTAGGATCAGGGTCCTTCGACTGTCCTTATCGGATGGAGGAGCAATTCAGATACCTATATAGGCATCAACTTAAACCTCATATAGTAAGCCCTATGAGCTAAACCATGTCAAACCATACATGAACACTGTTAGAATACCTGGAGAATAAGTTCACTCAGGGAAACCTTCCTAGCCTTTACTCTTAATTACCATAATTATGTAGGTGACAATTAGTATACAATTGTCACCCGTATCTATATTTTTATCATTTATCGAGACATGCCATTGTGCTGCTCAAACGATAGCTAACCCTTTATACAAATAAGTGACTGTGAACAAAAACCATCATTCAAAATGTCTTATACTCCAAGCGTTATGCTGTCAAGTCATGGCTTAACGTTCATCTGCACTACTGGTGATAAACAGATCGTACCACTAGTCAGTTATTTTTCCATCAAAATGAGATATTGCATCACTTCATGAAAAGGGCAGATCACATCCTGGCATGTTGATGCGTTGCTTGTTTCTTGTTTTACCATCTTGGTTGAGACACTTTATGAATTTTTTTTCAATGTTCTCAAATTCTTTAATTTCTTACATTTGTCTCTTATACATTTCACTAACTCATTTCCCTTTGTTTGTGTTATGGCACATGCATCATCTTATCATATTTATCATGATTGTCATCGTTATGAGACAATTGCTCTATTTCAGTGTTTAGCAAGGGGACCTTTTTGTGGCTTTATGAAACATGTTATTGACAAAGCTATTCCAGGATTTAGTTGTCTCTAATCATATGCATATGCATATGCATATTTGCTTTCACCTTTTTACACTTGCATCAATCGTTCATTATTTTAACCCATCATTCCATCATAAGCACTTATCCATAAATACATTTTCAAGTAGAAGTCTAACACAAGAATTGGGCCATAAAAATGCAACGAACTCCGGGGTCAATCAGGAAAACAAAACCTAACATCCTGGATCGCTACAACATGAGACACTGTAAAGAAATCATGGAAAGTGATCATGAAGCTTGCATTGAGTGACTAAAGCTAATGGTTAAGGAATCACAAGACCAGATGCTCCGTCAGCAAAATGAAATGCAAACTTGGATGGTGAGACTTATGGAACTAAAGACAGCCTCTATGAGTGAAAAAGGGCAAGCTAGCACTGCTGAAATAAGGAACGATCCTCCCAATGTTAAAGGTCCCCCTGCCAATGATCCAAAACTCGCCCAAGGGGAACCTAGACAAGAACAAAGGCCTGCTCCTCCACCAACCACTTAGGCTCCGCCAGTTATCTACCTTCATCCCATTGGGGCAGGTTAATTCATTCTTGAAACTTAAGGGATGAATATGGGAGTCTCATCAGCAGATCCGATAGCCATTGACCATGAGGAACCATAGAAAATAGAAGGTCAAAAGTCCACTATGACTACAAAAAAAGTGAGCAAATTCCAACTACTAGAAAAATGCCTTTAAGCTATTAAGGGGACTGACAAGTTTAGAGCTCTTAACGCTCAATTGCTATCTTTGGTGTCCAACCTTGTCATTCCCCTAAAGTTTAAAGTCCTAGAGTTTGAAAAGTTTGATGGAACCACTAATCCTTCTGTCCATATCCGAATATACTTAAGAAAGATGGCCAGGAATGAGAAAAGAAAAAAGCTCCTCATCCATTGCTTACAATTCCATCAAACCTACCACAAAGCTACCCTCCACAAATCCACCAAAATACTAATCGAATAACTAATAATGCACTAGAGGTTTGAAACAACCAAGACAACATTTTGATCCTATCCCTATGACCTATAAGGAGCTCTACCAAACCTTGCTCCAAAACCATTTAGTGGCTTCGATCTATGTCCTAGAAAAGAAGCTGCCATACCCACCATGGTACAACCCTAACACCCACTATGAATACCATGCTGGGGCAGCAGGGCATGACATAGAGAACTGCACGTATTTCAAATGAAATGTGCAAAATCTAATCAATGCAAAAGTCTTGCAGTTTGAGACAAACTAGGGACTAACTATTGCTGCCAATCCTTTACCAAACCATATTGAGCCGATGGCAAACATGATCGATACCAAGACATAAAATTTATGTCCTTCCACCAAGACTTGATTTTGATGATGGGATCATGACAGAAGCCCCTACACTTTTCTTGCCCTTTTTATGTGATGTCAAGAAATGAAAACCTACTTGCCCTTGCCTAAAGGCAGATAGGTGTCCTATGTATGGGGCATTTTTATCAAGTATTATCAATGAAATGACTTTTGCATATATCATTCCATATTGTGTGTCTAAATCACTTTTCAAACTTTTTGTCTCCATTACTCTTTTGCCTCTATTCTTATTTGAATCCTCAGATTGTGTGTATGTCTGGTTTTTTTTACGATGCCTATTTTTTCACCTTTCCAGGTGTCCTGACGACAGTGACATGGATGTGTCTGATGGGTCTTTAAAGATCGATTTTAAATGATCAATTTGCACTAGTGAAGTTTATTCTAAAAAAGGTTTCGAAGAAAGCTCTGCACCACCAGACGTTTCACCGTTCAAGATCCAGTATGATAATTCCATCCTTATCACCCAAACATGAATGGGGCAGTTAAGGCAGCCAACAAAACCATCAAAAGAATGGTTGAGAAAATGGCTAAAACTCATAAAGATTGGCATGAGAAGCTATCCTTTGCACCTTATGCCTATCCAACCTCAGCTCGAACTTCCACGAATGCTACCCCATTCTCCTTTACCTATAGGATGAACACTGTATTGCCCATCAAAGTCGAAATCCCTTTTCTCAGAGCTTTGATGGAAACCAAACTTGGAAAGGCTAAATGGGTTAAGAACAGATACGACTAGCTCAATCTCATCAAGGAAAATGCATCTGCCATGGTCAAATGTATCAAAGACGCATGATCCGAGCCCATGGCAAAAAGATGCACCCATGACAATTTTACCCAGGCAAATTGGTATTAAAGAAGATCCTCCTAATTCACAAAGATATGCAGGGCAAGTGAACCCTAATTGGGAAAGACCATATGCCGTAAAGCAAGTCTTCTCCAAAAAGGCCCCAATCTTGTTAGAAATCGATGGCAATGCTTTGCCCAATCCAATCAACTCATATTCCGTCAAGAAATATTACATGTAGAGGGTGAAAACCTGAAAAGGCATCTTTAAAAAAAAAAGAGAAAATAAAGAAAAATTAAAAAAAATAAACAAAAAATTAAAAAAAACAACAAACAAAAACAAATAAACAAATAAAAGAGAAAAAAGAAAACAAAAAGGGTTCAGATAAAAATCTGAAAAAGGCATCCAGGCAGCTAACCTGACTATAGTTCAAAATCCACAAGGGGCAACTAAAGAAGATCAATTTTGATGGGGCATATATTGAGATCACTTACAGAACAAAGCAAAGCAATCCTGGAGATCTTTTGAAGGTTAACTCATACTAGTCATATTCATTGTTCGAGAAAGATTCAGAAGAGCACCTAAAGAACATCCATGTCATGATTGTCAAAGGCATCTTTTGCCCAAAAGATCATCTTCCTCGCTGCATTATCAATTGCTTATCAAATATTATATTATGCCTCTTTGTTATGATGAATATTGTCTTTTAACCCCTGTACAATTCACATTGCACTTGTCATCTAACTGATAATGTTTGATAATCAATTGAAATACACATCAAGACATCTTGACATTACATCGAAAGGAAAAGAAAAGCACAAGGAATTTTGTTTATGCCCTGATCGTCAGGATCATGCACCTTTCGCATCCAAACACCTGTGCAGCATGACCATACACCAAACCATTTCTTGCTTTCACAAGCCACATCTCAAGAAAAACTATTTTAGGCTAACCAAAAATTGACCCATACATTCTATCAAAACCAGAGACATCAACCTGATCAGTTAAAGAGTCTCCAAATTGTTGACAATGCCCTCTATTTGTCAGGAAAATGATTGAGCCTCTTGAATGGAGAAACACAGCAGTCCAAATTCTTAAGATTAAATTTTTGGTCCTATCCCTATTAGAGCAAAGATAACCTACAATCCCTAGCGAGATAAAAAAAATTCTAGTCCACGGTTGCAACAAGGATGAATCGCCCCCTTGAGAGTCTGAATGATGTATAAGGAAAACTATAGCTATCTCCCGTATTAGACTTCACATCATGCAATCATGATAGCATTTCATATCATGCATTCACATTACCGTTATACATCATTTTTACAATATCACTTCAAGCCAGGTTTACTGAACCTCCAAGGAATTCTTGGTAAGTACTCTAAGCTTCGTAAATAAAGGGCTATTCAAGTAAAGTTTTTTTTTCTCATCACATCATGTCAAAACTCTTCTTATCAAGAAACTACCATCAAAGGGCCAGTGTCAAGAAATTATTGTCCAGAAACTATCACCTAGAACTTTTGTCAAGAACATTCGTTAAAACCTTTGTCAAAAATCTTATCAAGAACTAGTGCCAAAACCTTTTTCATCAAGAAATTTTGTCATGAACTTCCAAAACCTTGCAGTAGAAGTTTTATCAAAAACTTTGTCGCCACAAGTCGTGGCACCTCTTTTAAAGCCCACAAGTCATGGCATCTTTCTTAAAGCCCATAAGTTGTGGCACTTTTTCAAGCCCACAAGTCGTGGCACTTTTTCAAGCCCACAAGTCATGGCACTTTTTCAAGCCCATAGGTCATGGCACCCTTTTAAAGCCCACAAGTTAGTGGCACCTTTTTAAAACCCATAGGTCATGGCACCTTTTTAAAGCCCACAAGTCATGGCACCCTTTTAAAGCCCATAAGTCATGGCACCCCTTTAAAACCCATAAGTTGTGGCACCCTTAAAAGCCCACAAGTCATGGCACCCTTAAAAGCCCATAAGTCGTGGCACCCTTAAAAGCCCACAAGTCATGGCACCCTCTTTTAAGCCCACAAGTCGTGGCATATTTTCAAGCCCACAAGTCATGGCACCTTTTCAAGCCCATAGGTCATGTCACCCTTTTAAGGCCCACAAGTCAGTGGCACACTTTTAAAACCCACAAGTCGTGGCACCCTCTTTTAAGCCCACAAGTCAGTGGCACCCTTTTAAATTAAAGCCCACAAATCAGTGCCACCTTTTTAAAGCCCATAAGTCATGGCACCCTTTCAAAGCCCATAAGTCATGGTATTTTTTTAAAGCCCATAAGACAGTGGCACCCCATTTAAAGCCCATAAATCGTGGAACCTTTTCAAAGCTTACAAGTCATGGCACCTTTTAAAGCCTAGAAGTAAGTAGCACCCCTTTTAAGCCCACAAGTCATGGCACCTTTTTAAAGCCCATAAGTTGTAGCACCTTTTTAAAGCCCATAAGTCGTGGCATCCTTTTAAAGCCCACAAGTCATGGCACCCATTTTAAAGCTCGCAAGTCAGTGGCACCTTTTAAAGCCCACAAGTTGAGCCCACAAGTCAGTGGCACCCTTTTTAAGACCACTAGTCATGGCACCCTTCTTAAAGCCCATAAGTTTGGCACCCTTAAAAGCCCATAAGTTGTGGCACCTTTTTTTAAGCCCATAAGTCAGTGGCACCCTTTTTAAGCACATACAAGTTGGTGGCACCCTAGTCTAAATCAAAGCCCGCACGAGCTAGCAGCAGCTGAGTCAAAGCCCACACGAGCTGGTGGCACCCAAGTCTAAGTCAAAGCTTGCAAGAGCTGGCGGCACTCGAGTTAAAGCTTACATGAGCTGGTGGCACCCAGTCTAAGTGAAAGCCCACATGAGCTACAGCACCCGAGTCAAAAGCCCACATGAGCTGGTGACACCCAAGTCTAAGTCAAAGCCTACACAAGTTAATGACAACTGAGTCAAAGGCCATACGAGCTGATGGCACCCAAGTCTAAGTTAAAGCCCACATGAGCTAGTGGCACCCGAGTCAAAGCCTGCATGAGCTGGTAGCACTCGAGTCAAAGCTCGCACGAGCTAGCGATACTTAAGTAAAAGCTCGCATGAGCTAGTGGTACTTGAGTCAAAGCTCACACAAGCTGATGGCACCTGAGTCAAAGCCTACACAAGGTAGTGGCACCAAGTTTCAAAGTCCGTAGAAGCTGGCGGCATTTGAGTCAAAGTTCGGACAAGCTGGCAGCACACACATTAAAAATCCATGTTACTTTGCACTTACCTAAGGGGGTCAAACCTTATACAACCTTACACCTTAATGTTCTAGAAGTGTTAGTCCACCCCGAGCAAAATAGTGTCTACCTGTCTTTGCCCTGTTATTGATTTTCAGCAACAGTAAAAAGGGGCAATTGTTGACACCTTATTTTGTCCGAGCTAATTTTTAGTAATCCAGAGCATGGATGTAAGAGGTGGGCAGTTGTTGCTTGATGAAAAAGTATTTTGAGGACATCAAGAATGCCTAGGGATCATATCAAAGGTAAATGCAAAGATGTGGCATCAAATAACATTGTTCAAAAGATATAAGAAAATTCATAATTTTACTTGAATTTATCGATACAATGCTCTAACGTGCCAAAATTTTGAAATATCCCCATTTGTATTGATACAACATGCAGATGTATCGATACAGGACCCATGTATCGTTACTAGACCATGCCAGGACCAAAACATGCATGCTGTAAAAGAATGTATCGATACATATCAACATGTATCGATATACTGGTTCATAGTATCGATACAATAGTTCATAGTATCGATACAATGTTCATTGTATCGATACTATCAAAGTTTTTGGACCAAATGTATTAATACATTATGCAATGTATCGATACATGCAAGCTATTTTCACAGTCCGAGCATTTTTAAGTTGTCCACCATTGATCCAAAACTCGATTTTAACTCATTTCTTTGCATCAGGAAAGATTAAAACACATATCATATTACAAATTTAGACTTTTAAATTAATCAAAACATTTTTTAAGTCTAAATTGAATCAAAAGGGTTAATGTCATTTGATTACCCTACTCCTCTTTAGTTTTTAGCCAATGTCACCATCAGCCACCTTATTTGCTAGAAAAGCATTTCAGCATTTAAACCAGCCACCCTATGCCCATCACATTGGTAGCAAGCTGCCTCCTATAGCCAACCTATAGCCACCATGCTGGCATCACCTTGTCCCCCTTGACAAATGGCCAAAAACACCTCCAATTTGGCTCCAAAAGGCTAGTATAAATGGACCACTTTCATCTGAGCAGAAAAAAAGTTAGATTTTAGCTCATTTACACTTTTACAAACACATTCACACACCAAGAAAACCATAATCCCGTAGCTCTTCACCAACCACCCAAAACAGCCTTAAAACACTCACTTTTAACCTCTACACATTCTAAAAATCACCCTTACCCATACCAGAACGAAAACCTTATTGTTTCTCTTTTTTTCTTGCTTATTAACAACAAGAAAAAGAGGGAAATTCAAGTCATCTTTGTTGCCCTAACTATTCAGCCAAAGTTGAAGTTTTATTGTATAACTTCCTAATCTATCACTCACATTTTTTATTTTTTAGCACCTTGATCATTCTAGTGAGCTTTCTATGTTTCCATCACCCTCTTAGGATTATCATGCATTATTCTGGCATTTGGTTGTGATAGTTTAAGATTTGGATGCCTTAATGCCCCTTTTATGTGCAAAATACCTCATTTCATCCTCATTAGTTTGATATCTTTTACTTATGCATTTTATGCCATGCCCATGCACCTTGTCATCCTTAATCCATGTATGAATCATTAGCCTAACACATTTCAAGCATATTTACACATTAACTTGCATGAATCATTGTCATTTTCAGCATCCATAACATTTTCTTATCAAAGTGCATAACACTTTCTTTGTCTAGGCCATTAGTAAAATTAGCATCGTCATTAATGTTGTATGCCATCCCCTTGTATGTTTGTTGTCAAAATGCATGTTTGATGGATGATAAAAATTGATTTTCAAAAACCCCAAGCCATGCATGTTAACCGCAACTAATAAGGATTAGCATGGACTTAGCATTTTCCTTAAAGTTAGAAAATATCTTATGGAAAATTAAGTTTTTCGGATCTGGAATCTTGTTTAAACAAGCTCAAATCTTCTGATTTTCCAACAAAAATGGCTTTACACTTATTCCCTAAATGGTTGTGCCTTTTTCTTGAGTTAAAACCTTGAGTGGTATGATCAACAGGCTATTTCATCATCCCAAACTACTTTGAGCTATGTGAATGAGTTCGTGATGCTCATGCCACTCTTTCCCTTCAGTCATAGATGTTCGAACGTCAATGACTCGAGTTTGGACCTGTAGACATAAAAAAATGAGAGATATCCCCTGCTTTGCTTTATCCCTTACTGGCAACACAACTATTGCAAATTAAAAATCACTTTAAAATCTTAAACGATTTTTCATGAATTTTTTGATATTTTTTTATCAATGCATGTTGAATTATCTTTCAAATGGTGTCATTCACCCCTAGACCAGTCCAGATGAGAAAGTTATGATTTTTCAAATCTAAATTGTCCAGATCCTCTAGAATCCAAACATGTGTTTTGGTTGGGCCTATCAGGCCCACTAAATGATTTTTCCAAATTTTTAAAATATTTTTCCTAAAATGTTCATGACATTCCCTTTCTGGAAAGGTATTATTTGCAATTTTTTGATACCAAATGAGTCTAGAATGATTTTTCAAAATTTGATACACCTTGTTGCTCGTATGCTCTGCCAGCAGCAAAATTGATCCGAACTTGAAAATTCATTCCCCTAGAAAGTGACCTTTTGGGGTAGTGGGAATATTTTTAGGATTACCCTCATTGAGTTACCATTATAACGGTGTCTTGTCCACCTTCTAAATCCTTCGAATCAATTTAGAATAAATTCGGGAAGCAAGATAGCATGATGCTGTCCCCTGTTTTCAATTTTGGTCAAAATTGAGTTATTTTCTTGAATTTTATCTCGACACATTCGAATGTCTCTATGTCAACCTAATTAGACTCGAGAACATGCTTTAACCTCCTATTGGCTCATATCAAGGCACAAACAAATTTTACATTTTTACCATCCTCATTCACAATAAATCTTTTTTCTGAAAATCATTGAATGCTCACCCATTTTCTAAATCATGAAGTTTTGTCATCCATAGGAATACTCCAACCCTGACTTTTTGAGGGATACTCCAACCCTACTTTCCAAAATTGTCAAGATTTAAATATCTTTTTTTATCAAAAGTATTTGTCATCCACGAGGATACTCCAACCCTACCTTTCCAAAGGGATACTCTAACCTTGTCTTTAAACTTCAATTGAATTTTTCTCCTTCCTGGACTCTCGTGATTGTGTCAAACAAACCTTGTTTAATCAAAAAACCTAGATGCATCTTGAATATTGTTGATTCGATTATTCCTAGATAATCAATGCCAATAGCAAGATAAATTCCAATAGCACATTCCTTTTCTTTATCATTGCATTGACTGATCCATGTTATGTTACTTCATTTATTGCCTTACTAAAATGATTTCTTTGTAGTGATTATTTGCATTCATTTTTTCCATTCATTTCAAATCAAACTAAAGGTAATGTACTACATGGGTATCTCTCTAGTGCCCAAGGTGGAATATTCCATTTTCAAAGTAAAATTTATCGAAAATCTCTATATTCCCTATCTCTCCAAGGCATATATAAGATTAAATCTTTTTCATCAAAAACTGGATTTGTATTTCTGTAAGATTCATGCATGAAAAAAGGGTTATATTGAAATAATGACAAGTTAAGATCAAAAGAATCAAAACCAAGATAAAACATAGCTAGTAAGGTACCGATTTTGGGCATCGCAAAGTGGTTCATACCTCATCGCACGTAACCAACTCCTGAACCTAAATGGTGAATCTTTGCATTACATAGACCATCGGATCGATGTTTTGAGTTTCGTAACTCAAAACATATGTTTCAATAGGCATCTAATCATGCCTAGCCTAAAATTATCAGTGGCAACTCCAATCATTGGCAATTTCATGATGGTCATATGAGACTAATAAGATGAGTGATTCATCTTATGGTCCCCTTCACTGTGTCATAAGTCGAGAATCTGTACTTTCTCGTTCTTATCACAATGCAAAGAATTGTCTCAGTTAAGAAGACATTTCCAAGTCAAGAAAATATTTTAAGTCATATGCACTAATAGATCTATGAGGATCCACCCTGGGGTACGTCGCGATAGATTGGCGAATCCACTGGGGATAGTATAGGAACTAGGCCAATAACTAGCCATGCCTTGCTAGGTTCCTGGTTCTTCGATCTTCGGTCATTATTTAACCATGACCTTTTTTTCGTTTTGTCAACTAATCTTTTGTTTGACATGATTGTTAGGGTTATCTTTTTTTGAATAATCATCACTTTAACAAAAGTGGTAATACAAAAGTAAATGAAAAGGTTTGATCATTCCCCCATCACACACCGTACACTTGCATGTGCATCAGTTTCCCACCAAACTCCATGGCATGGTTACAACCCAATCATTAGGAGGATGTGAGCTATCCGTCTTCATGAGTAACCTTCCTCATAGTCATGGCAATAACTTCTCAGATGAAAATTACCTATGTCTCTCATGAGTAACCCTCTGCATTTGCATAGGGAAATACATCCAACAGATCGAACTGTTCTGCCAAACCCATAATGGGTCTAGGATTGGGGTCCTTCGACTGTCCTTACTAGATGGAAGAGCAATTCAGATACCTACGTAGGTGTCAACTTAAACCTCATATAGTGAGCCTTATGAGCTAAATTGTGTCAAACCATACCGGAATGCTACTAGAATACCTAGAGAATAGGGTCACTTGAGGAAACATTTCTAGCCTTCACTCTTAATTACCATAATCATGTAGGTGACAATGAGCATACATTTGTCACCTATATCTATATTTTTATCATATATCGAGACATGCCGTTGTGCTTCTCGAATGATGACTAACCCTTTATATAAATGAGTGACGATGAACAAAAACCATCGTTCACAATGTCTTATACTGCAAGCCATTATGCTATCCGAATCATGGCTTAACGCGCATCTACACTAGTGGTGACAAATGGATATTACCACTAGTAAGTTATTTTTCCATCAAAATGAGATATTGCATCACTTCATGAAAGGGGCATATCACATCCTGGCATGTTGATGCGCTGCCCATTCTCGTCTCACCACCTTGGTTGAGATACTTTATGAATTTTTTTTTTGATGTTCTTAAATTCCTTAATTTCTTACATTTGTCTCTTATACATTTCACTAACTCATTTCCATTTGTTTGTGTTATGGCACATGCATTATCTCATCATATTTATCATGATTGTTATCGTTTTGAGACAATTGTTCTAGTTCAGTGTTCAGCAAGGGACCTTTTGTGGCTCTATGAAAAATGTTATCGAAGAAGCTGTCCCAAGATTTAATTGTCTCCAATGTATATGCATATGCATATTTGCTTTCACCATTTTACACCTGCATCAATCGTTCACTATCTTAACCCATCATTGCATCATAAGCACTCATCCATAATACATTTTCAAGTAGAAGTCTAATACGGGAATTGGGCCATAAAAGTGCAAGGAACTCCAAGGTCAATTAGGAAAATGAAACCTAACATCCTGCATCGATACAACATACGACACCATAAACAAATCATAGAGAATGATCATGAAGCTTGCATTGAGTGACTAGAGCTAATGGTTAAGGAATCACAAGACCAGATGCTCCATCAGCAAAATAAAATGTAAACTCTGATGGCGAGACTTATGGAACTAATGACAGCCTCTATGAGAGAAAAAGGGTAAGCCAGCACTACTGAAGAAAGGAAAAATCTTCCCAATGTTAAAGTCCCCCTACCAATAATCCATAACTCGCCCAAGGGGAACCTAGACAAGAACAATGGCCTACTCCTCCACCTGCCACTCAGGCTCACCAGTTATCTACCTTAATCCCATTGGGGTAGGTCAATTCATTCTCGGTACTCAAGGGATGAATGTGGGAGTCTTATCAGTAGATTCAATAGCCCTTGACCATGAGGAACCAGAGAAAACAGAAGGTCAAAGTCCACTATGCCTATAGAAGAGGTGAGCAAATTCCAACTACTAGAAAAACACCTCCAAGCTATCAAAGGGACTAATAAGTTTGGAGCTCTTGATGCTCAATCGCTGTCTTTGGTGTCCAACCTTGTCATTCTCCCAAAGTTTAAAGTTCTAAAGTTTGAAAAGTTTAATGGAACCACTGATCCTTCTATCCATATTCAAATGTACTTGCGAAAAATGGCCGAGTATGAGAAAAACGAAAAGCCCCTCATCCATTGCTTCTAGTATAGCCTCACTAGGGCAACAGCTCGATGGTATATCGAGCTAGACAATGTTAAAATCCAATCATGGGCTAACTTGGTTAAGACCTTTCTAAATCAATACCAGCATGTCTCAGATTGGGCGCTGAATCGATTTTCCTTAATGAATTTTGAGAAGAGATCCATTAAAAGTTTCAAGCAATACACCTAAAGGTGGAGAAAAGAAGCAGCTCTAGTCCAACCTCCCCTTACAAAAAAATAGATGACAGTCACTTTCGTTCATACCCTACATGCTTCTTATTATGAGAAGCTCATAGGAAATGCCACTAAAAAATTTGCATACTTAGTTCTCTCTGGAGTAGTGATTGATGCTGCCATTAAAAGTGGTAGAATGTCTACTAGAAAATAGTCGGATTAAGTAAGAAGCCTATGGCTGGTAAGAAAAAGAAAGAGGAGGCCAACGCCATAAATTATGCTGGCTTGTTTCAGCCAGGACAACATCAAGCACCCAACCCTCACTACTCAAGAATGCCACATTCTTACCCCATCACAATACCCTCAACCAATCTATGCCACAACTTATAACCCATCACTTACAATCCCATCAAACCCACCACAAAGCTACCTTCCATAAATCCACCAAAATACAAATTGAACAACCAATAATGCACCTGGCAATAGAGGTGCGAGTCAACCAAGACAACATTTTGATCCCATCCCTATGACCTATAAAGTGCTCTACCAAACCTTGCTCCAAAATCATTTAGTGGTTCTAATCTATGTCCCAAAAAAGAAGCTACCATACCTGCCATGGTACAACCCTAATGCCTACTGTGAATACCATGCTGAGGTAGCGAAGCATTACATTAAAGCTGCATGTATTTCAAACGAAATGTGCAAAATCTAATCAATACAAAAGTCTTGCAGTTTAGGATGAACCAGGGATCAAATATTGTTGCCAATCCTTTACCAAACCACACTGAGCTAGCTGTAAACATGATGCTACCAAGCCATAAAATTTGTATTCTTCCACCAAGACTTGATTTTGTTGACGGGGTCATGACGGAAGCCCCTGCGCTTTTCTTGCCCTTTTTATGTGATGTCAAGAAATGAAAACCTACTTGCCTTTGCCCAAAGGTAGGTAGGTGTCCTATGTAAGGGGCATTTTTATCAAGTATTATCAATGAAATGACTTTTGCATATATCGTTCCATATTGTGTGTCTAAATCACCTTTCAACCTTTTTATCTCCATTACTCTTTTGCCTCCATTCTTATCCGAATCCTCAGATTATGTGTGTGTGTTTTTTTTGCAATGCCTATTTCTTCACACTTTCAGGCATCCTGATGACAGTAACATGGATGTGTCTGATGGGTCTTTAAGATCGATTTTGAATGATCAATTTGCACTAGTGAAGTTGATTCTAAAGAAGGTTTTGAAGAAAGCTCTGCACCACAAGATCTTTCACAGTTCATGATCCAGTATGATATTTCCATCCTTATTGCCCAAACATGAATGGGGCAGTTACGGCGGCCAATAAAAACATCAAAAGAATGGCTGAGAAAATGGTCGAAACTCACAAAGATTGGCATGAGAAGCTATCCTTTGCACTTTATGCCTATCCGACCTCAATTTAAACTTCCATGAATGCTACCTATTCTCTTTTGTCTATGGGATGAAAGCTGTATTGCCCATCAAGGTCAAGATCCCTTTTCTTAGAGCTTTGATGGAAACCAAACTTGGAAAGGCTGAATTGGTCAAGAACAGATATGACTAGCTTGATTTCATCAAGGAAAATGCATCTGCCATGGTCAAATGTATCAAAGACGCATGATCTGAGCCCACAACAAAAAGATGCACCCACTATAGTTTCACCCAGGTGAATTGGTATTAAAGAAAATCCTCCTAATTCACAAAGATATGTGAGGCAAGTCAACACCTAATTGGGAAAGACCATATGCTGTGAAGCAAGTCTTCTCCAGAGAGGCCCCAATCTTGTCAAAAATTGATCGCAATGCCTTGCCCAATCCAATAACTCATATTCTGTCAAGAAATATTACATGTAAAGGGCAAAAACCTGACAAGGCATCCATAAAAAAAAAGAGAAAATAAAGAGAAAAACAAAAAAATAAAAAAACAAAACAAAAAAATTAAAAAAAAAACAACAAACAAATAAACAAACAAACAAAAAAAATAGAAGAAAGAAAATAAAAAGGGTTTAGATGAAAATCTGAAAAGGGCATCCGGCCAGCCAACCCGACTACAGTTCAAAACCCACAAGGGCAACTAAAGAAGATTAATTTGATGGGGTATGGACTGAGATCACTTACAGAGCAAAGTGAAGCAATCTTAGAGATCTTTCGGAGGTCAGCTCATACTAGTCATATTCATTGTTCAAGAAAGATTCTGAAAAGCACCTAAAGAACATCCATGTCATGGTTGTCAAAGGCATCTTTCACCTAAAAGATCATCTTTCTTGCTACCCTATCAATTGCTTGTCAAATATTATACTATGCCTCTTTGTTATCATGAATATTGTATTTTAACCCTTGTACAATTCACATTGCAATTGTCATCTAACTGATAATGTTTGATAATCAACTAAAATACACAGCAGGACATCTTGACATTACATCGAAAGGAAAAAAAAGCACAGGATATTCTATTTATGCCCTAATCGTCAAGATCATGCACCTTTCACATCCAAACACCCATGTAGCATGACAATACACCAAACCATTTCTTGCTTTCATAAGCCATATCTTAAGAAAAACTATTTTAGGCTAACCAAAAATTAACCCATACATTCTATCAAAACCAAAGACATTAACTTGATTAGTTGAAGAGTCTCCAAATTGTTGACAATCCCTCTATTTGTCAAGAAAATGATTGAGCCTCTCGAATGGAGAAATGCAGTAGTCTAAATTCTTGAGATTAAATTTTTGATCCCATCCCCATTGGAGCAAGGACAACCTATAATCCCTAGCGAGATAAGGAAAATTCTGGTCTACAGTTACAACAAGGACGAATCACCATCCCCTTGAGAGTCTGAATGATGTACAAGGAGAACTATAGCTATCTCTCATATTAGACTTCACATCATGCAATCATGATAGCATTTCATATCATGCATTCACATTACCATCATACATCATTTTTACAATATCACTTTAAGCTAGGTTTACTGAACCTCCAAGGAATTCCTGGTAAGTACTCTAAGCTTCGCAAATGAAGTGCCATTCAGGTAAAGTCTTTTCTTCTCATCACCTCATGTTAGAACCCCTTTTATCAAGAAACTACCGTTAAAGGGCCAGTGTCAAGAAATTGTTATCCAGAAACTATCGCCAAGAACTTTTGTCGAGAACATTCGTTAGAAGCTTTGTCAAGAATCTTGTCAAGAACTGGTGCTAAAACCTTTTTCATCAAGAAATCTTGTCATGAACTTTCGAAAGCTTATAATAAAAGTTTTATCAAAAACTTTGTCTCCATAAGTCATGGTACCTCTTTTAAAGCCCTAAAGCCCACAAGTCATGGCACCTTTTCAAGCCCATCGGTCATGGCACCTTTTTAAAGCCCACAAGTCATGGCACCCTTTTAAAGCCCACAAGTCGGGGCACCCTTTTAAAGCCCACAAGTATGGCACCCTTTTAAAGCCTACAAGTCGTGGCACCCCTTTAAAGCCCATAAGTCATGGCACCCTCTTTTAAGCCCACAAGTCATGGCACCTTTTTAAGCCCACAGGTTGTGGCACCCTTTTAAAACCCATAAGTCATGGCACCCTTTTAAAGCCTATAAGTCATGGCACCCTTAAAAGCCCACAAGTCATGGCACCCTCTTTTAAGCCTACAAGTTAGTGGCACCTTTTAAAGCCCATAAGTCATAACACCTTTTCAAAGCCCACAAGTCGTGGCACCTTTTTAAAGCTCATAAGTCAATGGCACCCCTTTTAGAGCCCAAAGTCGTGGCATCTTTTAAAGCCTATAAGCTAGTGGCACCCCTTTTAAGCCTATAAGTAATGGCACCCTTTTAAAGCCCACAAGTCATGGCACCCTTTTCAAAGCCTACAAGTTAGTGGCACCTTTTAAAGCCCATAAGTCATGGCACCTTTTTAAAGCCCATAAGTCAGTGGCACCTCTTTTAAGCCCATAAGTCATGGCACCCTTCTTAAAGCCCATATGTTGTGGCACCCTTAAAAGCCCATAAGTCATGGCACCCTATTTTAAGCCTATAAGTCAGTGACACCTTTTTTAAGTCGATACGAGCTACTGGCACCCTAGTTTAAGTCAAAGCTCCCATGAACTGGCGGCACCCGAGTCAAAGCCTACAAGAGCTGGTGGCACCCAAGTCTAAGTCAAAGCTCCCATGAACTGGCGGCACCCGAGTCAAAGCCTACAAGAGCTGGTGGCACCCAAGTCTAAGTCAAAGCTTGCATGAGTTGGCGACACCTGAGTCAAAGCCCACATGAGCTAGTGGCACCTAAGTCTAAGATAAATCCTGCATGAGCTGGTGGCACCCAAGTCAAAGCCCACACGAGCTAGTGGCACCCAAGTCTAAGTCAAAGCAAGCATGAGCTGGCGACACCTGAAGCAAAGCCCACAGGAACCGGTGGCACCCAAGTCTAAGTCAAAGCTTGCACGAGCTAGTGACACCTGAGTCAAAGCCCATACAAGTTGGTGGCAGCCAAATTTTAGTCAAAGCCCATACAAACTAGTGGCACCCAAGTCAAAGTTGGCACGAACTGATGGCACCTGAGTCAAAGCCCACACAAGTTGGTGGCACCAAGTTTTAAAGTCTGCAAAAGCTGGCAGCACCTGAGTCAAAATTTGCACAAGCTGGCGGCACCTGAGTCAAATTTTGCACCAGCTGACGGCACACACATTAAAAATCCACGTTACTCTGCACTTACCTAAAGGGGTCAAACCTTAGAAAACCTTACACCCTAATGTTCTACAAGTGTTAGTCCACCCCAAACAAAATAATGTCTACTTGTCTTTGCCCTATTCCTAATTCTCAGTAACGGTCAAAAAGGGGTAGCTGTAGACACCTTATTTTGTCCAAGCTAATTTTTAGTAATCTGGAGCATGGACGTAAGAGGGGGCAGTTGTCGCCCAATGGAAAAGTATTTTGAGGACATCAAGAAGGCCTAGGGATCATATCAAAGGTAAATGCAAAGATGTGGCATCATAGTTCAAGGTACCCGAGGATAAAATATATGAGAAAATTCATAATTTTACTCGAATGTATCAATACATGAGAACATGTATTGATACAATGCTCCAACGTGCCAAAAATTTGAAATGCCTCCATTTCTATCGATACAACATATAGATGTATCGATATAGGACCT
>JBBYHK010478302.1:0-16786 GCA_038382065.1 Adansonia grandidieri | reverse complement strand
CTCTTTGAGGACAAAAGAAAGAAAATGTCCTACTCTTTGTGAGGATAAAGAGAAAAAATATCTTACTCTTTGAGGATAAAAAAAGAAAGTGTCCTGCTTTTTAAGGACAAAGAAAGAGAAGGTCTTACTCTTCGAGGACAAAAAAAAAAGGTCCTACTCTTTGAAGTAAGGAAAAGAAAACGTCCTACTCTTTCAGGACAAGAAAGAAAAGGTCTTACTCTTTGAGAACAAAAAAGAAAAAGTTTTAAGATTAGATACCTTTCTTGGATGATTTAAATGAGCTTGTGATGTCGAACGTACTTACCTAAGATTTTTTTATGTTTTTGTAAATAAAAAATTACAACTTGTGTTCTTTACTAATTTGCCTTTTGTATGAGGATTGGTACCTAAAAGATGTTAAATCTTGTAGAATGCATGGGGGAATGCATATGCATGTTTAAATGATGCGAAAGTTGTATTTCCAAAGGCATAATCCATCAATTTTATATCCTTCTCACATCTAATAAGGTAGCTTCTTGTCTCGATGACCAATGATGGTAATAAGAGGGTTGTGAAATTGAACGATTCATGTTGGAAGGCTCTAGCTGTAAAGAGTTCATTAACAAGCATGAGTGGTGCTTCTTTGCTAATTCTACCTCTAAAGAGCCTTTTTGATTGCTCAAATGTGTTGAAGCTTGGTTGTTTGGGTGCTAATCGAAGTAGTATTTTAGCCTCTCTTCTTCATGATAAGCTTTTCTAAAAGTAGAGTTTAAACACTTCTTAGATACAAGATCAAAGAAAGTGGGGCCAACCATGGCCCTAAAGTTCATTTTTGGTCTTTAGACCTAACAAAAATTCTTGTAAAGTTTAATCTTTCCAAGCAATGCTATGAAATCTTGTTATCAATTTTGTTCATTTATCAAGCATTATCTATTAAATGATAAACATGATGCAACATGGAATGTAGGGTTACAAGAAAGTTTTGTGAGAAATCAAACAATTGTGTTCTCATTCGATTAAAAAATTGTAAAATACAAAAGAGTCAAAAGAAGTCTTTCCAGACGATTAGCTTCGATGTCGATGACATGAATTTTCCATTGAGTGCTTTCGGAGACTTTCTTTTGAGCAAATGATCCTTGTGGTGTTGCCCAAATCATAAAAAAATTCCTTAGATTGCCTTATGGTGGGACGTAGGCCTCAAAGTTGGTTAGTTTTCATTTTCCAAGTGTAAGTTGGATGAGGTTTAGTTAGCATAGAATAAATGGGTAAGTTATGATTTGGTGTCTTGGTCAAAATTATGAATATGGGAAGATTGGTTTTAGGCTGATGATGGTTTGGGCTTGACTTGGTTTGAACAAGTTTGGTTACTTAAGTCGCCCTCTCGGGTTTTTGACTTAAATTGGTTTTTTTCTTTTTTCATTGTTTTTTTGTTTTTTTTGAAGAATGGTGAGCGAAAGGCTAATAGAATGCCCTTTCGGGTTTTCATCCTATAGTTCTTTCAGGCATACTATTCTTTTACGAAATCAAAGTTCACAGGATTGGGCATGTCATTGCCATCTATTTCGGTTAAGATTAAAGCTCTTTCAGAGAATACACACTTCACCACGTATGGTCTTTCCCAATTTAGGGTCTATTTTCCATGAACATCTTTATGGATTGGGAGAATTTGCTTAAGCACTAAGTTTCCTTCTTAAAACTAATGAGGATAGACCTTTTTATCGTGGGCTCTTATCATGCGCTTTTGATACATTTGCCCATGATAGATGGCTTTAATTCTCTTCTCTTTAATGAGATTGAATTGCTCATATCAATTTTTAACCTATTTAGCCTCTTTAAGTTGTATTTCCATTAAAACTCTAAGGTAAAGGATCTCAACCTCGATAGGTGGGATAGCTTCTATGCCGTAGACCAAGGAAAATAGGGTATCACCTATAAAAGTTTGTACAGCTGTGCAATAAGCATGTAAAGTAAAAGACAACTTTTCATGCCAATCTTTGTACGTCTCAGCCATTTTTTTTACTATCTTCTTGATATTCTTGTTGGCAGTTTCAACTGCCCCATTCATCTTCAGATGGTATGAGATGGAGTTTCGATGTTAAATCTTAAACTGAGAGCAAATTGCTTGCATCATCTTGTTTTTCAGGTTACATTCATTATCAATAATGATTTGTTTGGAAAAACCATATCTACAAATGATGTCCCATTTCACAAATTTACACATGATAAATTTAGTGACGTTGGCATAAGAAGCTACCTCTACCCATTTGGTGAAGTAGTTGATAGCAACTAGGATGAAATGATGTCCATTGGAGGCCTTAGGAGTGATTGGTCTAATCATGTCCATGCCCCACATAGAAAATGGCCATGGGGCTATCATAACATGTAATGGTATCGGAGGGACATGAATCTTATCCGCATAGATTTGGCATTTGTGGCATTTACGGGCATGGTTGATGCAATCCCTTTATAGAGTTAACTAGTAGTAGCCCCATCACATGACTTGTTTTGCCATTTGGTGTCCATTAGCATGCATTCCACAGATCCCTTCATGGACCAGCTCGATGATTCTTTTATCTTCTGCGGCATCCACGCACCAGAGTAATATCTGGTCCAAACTCTTCGTATAGATCTTTTACCATTTTCGGTTGCATGATCCAGGTATAGCTGATTTTTGATATACTGGAGGATGTTATAATACCAAGGTGAACCATCTTTCTTCTTTGATATTTTAGCAATATGCCATGTTGAATGAATGCTCATCTGAGTAGAGGTTCAACTCTTGATTGATCTTAAACATGGATGATAAGGTGGCTAAAGCATTAGCAATTTGATTCCCTTCCCGAGGCAAATATCGAAAGCTATCATCATTAAATTCTTTTCCCAGTTCTGAGATTAAACTTTTATAACGAGTTAGTTTGGCATCATGTGTCTGCCATTCCTTTTTCAATTCGTAAATGACAAGGGCTAAGTCTCTAAACACTCATTAGGTTTGGATGCCTCTTTCGATGGTAGCTTGGAGTCCCATGATGCAAACCTCATATTCAGCTATATTGTTAGTGCATTCAAAGCTCAATCTTGCAGTGAAAGGATAATGGCTTCCCTCAGGTGAGATTAAAATTGCCTTACTGCATTTGAAGCACCATCAAAAAACATTTTCCAAGGTGAATCACTAGTGGTTGCATTTCCCACTTTGGATATGCACATTAGGTCTTCATCAGGGAATTAGAAGTCCAAAGGTTGATAATCATCTATTGCTCAACTAGCCAAGAAATCTGCGATTGCGATTCCTTTAACGGCCTTTTGGTTCACATATACAATATCGTATTCAAAAAGTAGAACTTGCCATCTAGCCAATCTCCCTAGCAATGTAGAGGCTTCACACAAGTATTTGACGGGATCCAGTTTGGCGATCAACCACGTGGTGTGGTATGACATATATTGTCTTAACCTCCTGGCTGTCCAGACTAGAGCACAACATAGATTTTCTACTATCGAGTAGTTATTTTCACATTCTATCAACTTCTTGCTTACATAGTAGATAGCTATTCTTTCATTCTTAAATCATCTTGCTGGGCTAATACACAGCCCATTGAACTATCAAAAGCTGATAGATATAAAATTAAAAGTCTACCTAGGATTGAGGGCATAAGCACCGAAGGACTTAAAATGTATTGCTTTACTTTATTAAAGGCTTCTTGTCATTCTTCGTTCCATTCTCTGAGATTTTACTTATGAAGCAGTCGAAAGATCGAGTCAAATTTGTCAGTTGATTGAGATATAAATCGGGCTATATAGTTTAATTTTCCTAAAAAACTTTCACCTCTTTTAGGGTTTAAGGTGGTGGAAGGCTTTGATTGGCCCTAACCTTGTCGGGGTCCACTTTTATTCCTTTTTCACTTACAATGAAGCCCACTAACTTGTCGGATATGACACCAAATGTGCATTTGGTAGGGTTTAACTTGAGTTGATATTTGTGAAGGCATTTGAAGAGCTTTCGTAAGTTGGCTACATGTTCATTTTCTCTAAATGACTTGGCGATCATATCGTCCACATAAACTTTGATTTCTTTGTGCATAAGGTCATGAAATAGTGTCACCATTAACCTTTGATAGGTTGCCCTAGCATTTTTTAGCCTAAAAGGCATCACTTTATAGCAAAAGTTCCCCACATGGTCACAAAGGTGGTTTTTTCCATGTCTTCTGACACCATTTTGATATGGTTGTATCTAGAAAATCCATCCATGAAAGAAAAAAGTGCATTTTGGGCAGTGTTGTCCATTAGGGTATCGATATAGGGGAAAAAAGTTGTCTTTTGGACTAGCTCCATTCAAGTCCCTATAATCCACACACATTCACACCTTACCATCCTTTTTAGCGACTAGGACTATATTGGCCGCCCACTTAGGGTATTTGGCAACTTTGAGAAATCCTGCTTCAAATTGTTTCTTAATTTCTTCTTTAATCTTTAGCAGCATCTCGGGTTTCATCCTCCTAAGCTTTTGTTGTACAAGTTTATATCGGGTTTAAGAGGAAGCTTATAGACTACGATGTCGGTATTCAACCTAGGCATATCCTAGTAAGACTAGGCAAACACATTTCAAAACTCTTAGAGAAAGTTTATCAGTTAGTTTTGGGTTAATGGTTTTGTAGAGGTTCCAATTTTGACTTTCTTTCGATCTTCTTCTATCCCAAGGTTTATGGTTTTAGTCAGTTCTTCATGAGGTAAAATCTATTTTTCTTCTTGTTCAACTAGTTTGAGCAGATCTAGAGGTACAGGGTCCTCCTTAGAATCTTCTTCGTATTCAACTCACCAGCACAGATTGCTTGCTCAAAGTCGATTTCCTGAGTCTCAATGCGGATATTCATGTCATCTTCATGTGAATACCTGAAAATATGTAAAAGAATAATATAGGCAAAAAAATATGTGGTGGAAGGTGAAAATGGACACAATGAATGAAATGCATAATGCTCAATCATTTCATTGATAATACTTAATAAAAAGTGCCCATACAAAGAATCCCATAATGCTCTTAGGCGAAATCATGTGGGTTTGGTTCATGGCATTACTTTGAAAAAGTTTTGAACAATACAGGGATCTCTGTCTTAGTCCAAACAATTGGAATAAACTCTGGAGGGCATAAGTCAATCTCTCCCCCATTGCTGATGGCTCTTTAATTCCATTGATAGAGAAATCCTCAAAAGTCTTCCCTAACATAAGCATGACGTTTGTCGAACTAGTGTTAACATGTCTACTTAAGTGAAAGTTCTTATGCCATGGTGAAAATGGCACATGTTCATGCCCCATTTCTTATCCCAGCAAACGTGCTATTCTTTTCTCCTGATTCTTTTGGGCTTGCTTCTTTTTCTACTGTGCGTTAGGCTTAAACCCCATCCTCTCTTGTCAGTCTGATAGGTCACCTTTAGAGCTTTAGTAACCCCTTGAAGGCATCTACCAATCCCTTTTTTAGTTAATGAAATGGAGTGTGGAGGTTAACGAAATAGTGTTTTGGTGAGCTTTTGAAGCTAAAGTTGTTGGAGGATTTATGGGGATGGGTGAAGAGATTTTTGGGATTACTAGAGAGTTTTTTGTTGATAGCTGAGTGCTGGATTTTTTTTGGTAGCTTCCTTTAAGATCCCCTCTTTTTCTCTTGGTTCAGCCCCACATTTTTAGAGGATAATGCAAAGGGCCTCATTAATTTTTCTTCTATAGCAGGGCATATCTCCAGCTATCATGTTCAGTTGATTTCTTTTCTTATTGGTTCTGCCATGCTGATCAAGGAGGCAGAAAGGCTGTCAAAGCCTACAAGCTGAAGATATGCCTGCTACCCTCTTACACCCATATATTTTATGAAAGTGACCTTTTTCATTAATTGTTTAGACTCCAAAATTTTGTTAGAATCCATTAATGAACCCATAGTTAAGGTTTGCAATGTTATATGATAGTTCTTTGGTGCTAAAACATGTTTAAATTGGGTTTTTGAAGGTTGAAAAATGGCTCAAACTATGCAAAAATGTCTTGGTGTATCAGTACAGAACATGTTGTATCGATGCAAGTATCGATACAATGAGTTATGTATCGATACTAAGAGCAAAGAAATGTAGCCAATCTCGAGACTTAGAGGCTAGTATCGATACTCTATGGATTTGTATCGAGGCTCATGCTTGTGTATTGATACTCATGCTTATGTATCAATACATTTTGTCAAAAATTGAATTTTTAGCTACTACCAAGACTTGTATCGATACAATCATGCTAGGTATCGATACCACATCTTAGGTATTGATACCAAACCCTCATGTATCGATACTACATATGAAAATTTAAAATTTTGGTCACGTGAAAGCCCTATGAAATGTTTAAGCACCCATATGACCGATACATATCTTAGGTTCGTCAAGTTATCTTATCTTGGTCACAAAAAGAGGAAAATTGCCCCGTTTTTTGAATTTTTCTTTAAAGCGGTCTGTAGGTATTTTAGGCCATTCTAAAAAAACTTTGTCATCGAATTATTCATTCCTCAGCTTTATCTCTATTTTTTTTAATTTTTCACCTTTTACCTAAACCCCTAAGATACCAAAAATTGGTTCGAACAAAATGAGGTGTCTATATGTGGAAAAAAATGTATTCTTGCAAAACCAAAGCTCAAATAGTGTATCCAAATAAGGAGAACATGTTTATGGTGCCAAATAATAAAAAAAAAGAGGTTATTACAGGAATACATGCTTGTCCCATCTGATGGATGTACCTTGATTCTAAGGAAAATGGTGGAATGAATATTTTCTTGCAAAACCAAACCATGAATGTTGTGTACCCCAATGATGAGAACGTATTAATGGTGCTGAATCACAAAAGGAAAGGATTCAAGAATGCATGTTGTCTAAATACACAGATGAACTTCGATTTGAAGGAAGTTGGTGGAAAAAAAACATTTCTTGCAAAACCAAAGCACAAATATTGTGCATCCCAATAATGAGAACATTTTTATGGTGCCTAATAATAAAAGGAAAGGAGATTATTACAAGAATCCATGTTTGTCTCATTTAACAGATGTACTTTGGTTCTAAGGAAAATGGTGGAAGAAGCTTTTCTTGTGAAACCAAGCACGAATATTATGTACCCTAATGATGAGAACGTGCTTGTGGTGCCCAATAATAAAAGGAAAGGATTTAAGAATGCATGTTGTCTCATTTCACAAATAAACTTTGGTTCAAAGAAAATTTGTTAAAAAATAATATGTTCTTGCAAAACCAAAGCTCAAATATTATGCATCCCAATAAGGAGAACATGTTTATGGTGCCTAGTAATAAAAGGAAAGGAGGTTATTACAAGAATCCATGTTCATCCCATTTGATGGATGTACCTTGATTCTAAGGAAAATGGTAGAACAAAGCTTTTCTTACAAAGCCAAAGCACGAATATTGTGTACATCAATAATGAGAACGTGTTTCTGCAGCCGAATAACAAAAGCAAAGGATCTAAGAATGCATGTTGTCTAGTTTCACGGATGAACTTTGATTCAAAGAAAATTGGTGGAAAAAAGTCTTTTCTTGCGAAACTAAAGTGCAAACATTGTGTGTCCAAATAAGAAGAATCTGTTCATAGTGCCCAATAACAAAAAGGAGAGGAGATTATTACAAGAATCCACGTTTGTCTTATTTGACAGATGAACTTTAATTATAAGGAAATTGGAGGAAAAAAGCTTTTCCTATGAAACCAAAGCATGAATATTGTGTATCCTGATGGGGAGAACGTGTTATGGTATTTGCTAACAAAAGGAAAGGAGATTATTACAAGAATCCATGTTTGTCTCTTCTGACAGAGGAACTTTGATTTGAAGGAAAAATGTGGAACAAAAGCTTCTCTTGGAAACCAAAGCACAAATCTTATGCTTCAATGAGAGGAATATGTTTACCATGACCAATAACAAAAATAAAGCTAGATTATTACAAGAATCCATGTTTGTCTTATTTGACGGACGTACTTTGATTATAAGGAAAATGGTGGAAAGAAGCATTTCTTGCTAAACCAAAGCATGAATACCGTGTAGCCCAATGATGAGAACTTGTTTAAGCAGCCAAATAACAAAAGGAAAGGATTCAAGAATGCATGTTGTCTCATTTCACATATGAACTTTGATTCGAATGACATTAAGGGAAAAAAAAAGCTTTTCTTGCAAAACCAAAGCTCAAATATTATGTATCTAAATAAGGAGAACATGTTTATGGTGCCTAATAATAAAAGAAAAGAGATATTATTACAAGAATCCATGTTTGCCTTATTTGACAGTCATACTTTGATTCTATGGAAAATGGTGGAAAGCAACTTTTCTTGCAAAGCCAAAGCATGAAGATTATGCATCCTAATGATGAGAACATGTTTGTGGTGCCCAATAACAAAAAGACTGGGTTCAATTCTAATTTCATAGATGGACTTGGATTTGAAGGCGATTGATGAAAAAAAAAAAGCTTTTCTTGCAAAACCAAGGCACGAATATTATGGATCCCAATATGAGAACATGTTTATGGCACCCAATAGTAAAAGGAAAAGAGATTATTACAAGAATCCATGTTTGTCTCATTTGACAGACATACTTTGATTCTAAGGAAAATGGTGGAAAGAAGCTTTTCTTGCAAAACAAAAGCATGAATATTGTGTACCCCAATGATGAGAATGTGCTTGTGGTTCCCAATAACAAAATAAAAGGATTCAGGAATGAATATTGTCTTAATTCACAAATAAACTTTGTTTCAATGGAAATTTGCAAAAAAAAAATCTATTCTTGCAAAACCAAAGCACTAACATTTTGTATCCCAATAAGGAGAACATGTTTATGGTGCCTAATAATAAAAGGAAAATAGATTATTACAAGAATCCATGTTTGTCCCATTTGATGGATGTACCTTAACTTTATGGAAAATGGTGAAACGAAGCTTTTCTTGCAAAACCACAGCATGAATAATGTGTACCCCAATGCTGAGAATGTGCTTATGGTGCCAAATTACAAAAGGAAAGGATTCAAGAATGCATGTTGTCTAATTTCCCGGATGAACTTTGATTCAAAGAAAATTGGTGGAAAAAAAAGCTTTTCTTGTACAAATATTGTGTATCCCAGTAAAGAGAGCATGTTTATGGTGGCTAATAACAAAAGGAAAAAAGATTATTACAAGAATCCATTTTGTCTTATTTGAAAGATATATGTTGATTCTAAGGAAATTAGCAGAAAAAAGCTTTTCTAGCGAAAGCAAGGCACGAATATTGTGCATCCAAATGAGGAGAACGTGATTATGGTGCCCAATAACAAGAAGAATGAAGATTATTGCAAGGATCCATGCTTTTCTTATTTATCAAACGAACTTTGATTCGAATGAATTTGGTAGAAAACAAGCTTTTCTTGTGAAACTAAAGTGAAAAAATTGTGTGTCCCAATGAGGAGAGTATGTTCATAGCACCAAATAACAAAAAGAAGAGGGGATTATTACAAGAGTCCACGTTTGTCATATTTGATGGATAAACTTTAATTCTAAGGAAATTGGTGGAAAAAAGCTTTTCGTATGAAACGAAAGCATGAATATTATGCATCATGATAAGGAGAACGCGTTTGTGGTGTCCAATAACAAAAGGAAAAGAGATATTATAAGAATCCATGTTTGTCTTTTCTAACAGGCAAACGTTGATTCGAAGGAAAATGCTAGAAAAAAGCTTTTTTTGCAAATCAAAGCACAAATATTGTGCATCTTAATGAGAGGAATATGTTTACCATGCCCAATAACATAAATAAAGGGAGATTATTAGAACAATCCATATTTGTCTGATTTGACGGACGTACTTTGATTCTATGAAAAATGGTGGAAAGAAGTTTTTCTTGCAAAACCAAAGGTCAAATATTGTGCACCCCAACATGAGAATGTGTTTATGGTGCCTAATAACAAAAGGAAAGGGTTCAAGAATGCATGTTGTCTAATTTCACAGATGAACTTGGATTCGAAGGAAAAAGGTGTAAAAAAAGCTTTTCTTGCAAAACCAAAGCATAAATATTGTGTATCCCAATGAGGAGAACATGTTTATGCTGCCAAAAAATAAAGGAAAAGAGAATATTGCAAGAATCCATGTTTATCTTATTTGACGAACGTACTTTGATTGTAAGTAAAATGGTGGAAAAAAACTTTTCTTGTGAAACCAAAGCACGAATATTGTGTACCCCAATGACGAGAACGTGTTTTGGTGCCCAATAACAAAAAGAAAGGGTTCAAGAATAAATGTTGTCTAATTTCATAGATGAACTTGGATTCGAAGGAAATTGGTGGAAGAAAAAGCTTTCCTTACAAAACTAAAGCATGAATATTATGCATCCCAACATGTTTATGGTGCCCGATAATAAAAGAAAGAAGATTATTACAAGAAGCTATATTTGTCTCATTTGATGAACGTACATTGATTCTATGAAAAATAGTGGAAAAAAAGCATTTCTTGCAAAACCAAAACACAAATTTTGTGTAGCCTAATGATGAGAATATGTTTATGGTGCCCAATAACAAAAGTAAAAGGAGATTATTGCAAGAATCCATGTTTGTCTCATTTGATAGATGAACTTTGATTCTAAGAAGAATGGTGGAAAGAAGGCTTTCTTGCGAAGCCAAAGGAAAAATATTGTTTACCCTAATGATGAGAATGTGTTTATGGTGCCCAATAACAAAAGGAAAGGGTTCAAGAATGCATGTTGTCTAATTTTACAAATAAACTTTCATACAAAGGACATTGGTGGAAAAAAAACATTTCTTGCAAAACAAAAGCATGAATATTGTGCATCTGAATAAGAAGAACATGCTTATGGTGCCCAACAATAAAAGGAAAGGAGATATTACAAGAATCCATGTTCGTGTCATTTGATGACGTACTTTGATTCTAAGGAAAATGATGGAAATACGCTTTTCTTGCAAAACCAAAGCACAAATATTGTGTACCCTAATAACGAAAATGTGCTTGTGGTGTCCAATAACAAAAGGAAAGGATTCAAGAATGCATGTTGTCTTATTTCCCAAATAAACTTTGATTCAAAGGAAATTGAAGGAAAAAAAGTGATTTGTGCAAAATTAAAGCTAAAATATTATGTATCCCAACAAGGAGAACATGTTTATGGTGGCCAATAACAAAAGGAAAGGAGATTATTGCAAGAATCTACGTGTCTTATTTGATGGATGTACTTTAATTTTAAGGAAATTGGTGGAAAAACGCTTTTCCTGCAAAACCAAAGCATGAATACTGTGCATCTTGATGAGGAGAACATGTTTATGTGCCCAACAAGAAGAGGAACGGAGATTCTTGCAACAATCCATGTTTTTCCCATTTAATAGACAAGCTTTGAGTAAAAGAATGTTGGTGGAAAAAAAAAACCTTTTCTTTGCGAAACCAATGCAAAAAAATTATGTGTCCTAATGAGGAGAATATGTTCATAGAGCCCAATAACAAAAAGGAGAGGAGATTATTACAAGAATCCATGTTTGTCTCATTTGACAGATGAACTTTGATTTTAAGGAAATTGGTGGAGAAAAGCTTTTCTTACGAAACCAAAGCATGAATATTGTGCATCCCAATGAGGAAATCATGTTTATGGTGTCCAATAACAAAAGGAAAGGGGATTATTACAAGAATCCATATTTGTCTCTTCTGGCAGATAAAGTTAGATTCGAACGAAAATGGTGGGAAAAAAGCATTTCTTGAGAAACAAAAGGACAAAATTGTGTACCCGAATGATGAAAATGCATTTATGGTGCCCAATAATAAAAGAAAAGGATTCAAGAATGCATGTTGCCTAATGTAATAGATGAACTTTGATTTGAAGGAAACTAGTGGAAAAAAAAGCTTTTCTTTCAAAACCAATGCATGACTATCATGCATCCCAATAAGGAAAACATGTTTATGGTGCCCAATAATAAAAGGAAAGGAGATTATTACAACAATCCATGTTTGTCCCATTTGATGGACGTACATTGGTTCTAAGGGAAATGGTGGAACAAAGCTTTTCCTGTGAAACAAAGCACAAATATTGTGTCCCTCAATGACGAGAACATATTTATGCTGCCGAATAATAAATGGTAAGGATTTAAGAATGCATGTTGTCTAATTTCACAGATAAACTTTGATTCGAAGGAAATTGGTGGAGAAAAAAGCTTTTCTTGCAAAACCACAGCATAAATATTGTGTATCCAAATAAGGAGAACATTTTTATGGTGCCTAATAACAAAAGGAAATGGGGTTATTATAAGAATCCACGTTCATCTCATTTGATGGGTGTGTTGATTCTAAGGAAATTGGCAGAAAAAAGCTTTTTTATGAAATCAAGGTGTCGACATTCCACATGCCCAGCCTTTATGACTTTAGATTATTTGAAGGGCCAAAGCATACTCGACTTAAAAAATATTTTGATGTTGTTTGACGTATAGGAGTAAAAGACTATCAGACAAATCGCTCATACAGCTAGTCCTGGATGGCCACCATGAAGTGGCCATGAATTTGGAGTCGCCACCAATCATTTTAAGCTAGGCATGACCGGATGCCTATTGAAAATAAACTAGATATTTGTTCTTTTTAGTTTAGGAGTTGGTTACGTGTAGGGAAGGATTAGCACCCCCATGACGCCTGAAAATTAGCACCATCTAGCTATATCTTACTTGAATCTTTGTTTTCTCAGCTCTTTTTTTATTATTATTTAAATATAATTCCCTCTAATGCATGAAATTTTGTAAATATACAAGTTTGGGTTTTAATGAAAATTTTATCACCTATGCACCTCGAAGAGGTGAGAAAATAGGGGTTTTTTTATGAAAATGATCTCCAGATAAGTTTTAAAAAAATCAAATGTTTCATGCCTAGCACTAAAGAGACACCGACACAAGATATCATTTTATGATTCTGAAAGGAATTTTTAAAGCATGAATGTTCGAGGTCCTTACAAGAGGAAATGTATTAGTAAGATAGGAAATAAAACAATAAATAAATCCACACAAGAAATAAACACACAAAATACATAAAAAAGGGGTAATCGAAATGTATCTCATAGTTAACTTTGATTATTGATGAATAGCCAAGATGACAACGTTGAGACTTAGTCAGATTCAATGGAAATTTGAGGAGAAAAAAGATTTTGATGACTTAGGGATGTCTTGGAAAAAAAGTTTAAATTTTAGAAGGAATGTGGAGAGCGGGGTTGGAGTATCTCCAAAGGTAAAAATTTGATGTCATATTGAGGCAAAAGCGGGGTTGGATTATCCCCTTGGAGTAGTGGGGTTGGAGTGTCCCCTAAATTGAAGGTTTGATATTGGATTTAAGTTAAAAGTGGGGTTGGAGTATCCTCTCAAAATAATAGGGTTGAAGTATCCCCGAAAATGAAGGTTTGATATTGGATTTGAGTTAAAAATGGGGTTGGAGTATCCCTTTAGAATAGTGGAGTTATAGTACCCCAAAAAATAAAAATCTTCGACATTAAAAAGAATGGGTCATATTTTTGAAAAAAGAGAATATTTAAAAATCAAGAGCTAAAGTTTTGGCTAAAATGTTTCTCTTTTGTTTAGCCTTGGGCCAAGTGTAAAGGGCTTAGGCCATGGGAATGAGCCGAGTGGATCATGAGGCATTCAAACACCTCAATAAGAGCATTTCAAAAATTAGGCTAGAAACAGAGGATTGCATTGCGTCATTTCTCTTTCTGAATTTATTTTGAACTCATCTAGAGGTCCCTAAAGGTAAACAAGGTACCATTGGAAAGGTAACTTGATGAGGATTAATGTGAAAATATTTAAAAAAAATCCTAGAAAATCACTTTTTAGGCAGAATTAATTTTTAAACTTTGGCTTGTCCAACACTGGCAGCATGTACAGGGTAAGGTATGATGGACTTTGAAAAATCATTTTGGATTCATCTAAAATTTTTTAAATGCAAATAATACTTTTTTGGAAAGGGAATTTCATGAACTTTATGGGAAAAATATTCAAGGGATTCAAAAAGGTTGTTTGTTGGGCCGAAAAAGCCCGAACAATAGACTGCTTATTGGATCCAGGGGTTCCATACAATGAAGATTCAAAAAATCATAACTATTTCATTCGAGATGATCTAAAGGTAAAAAAGATATTGTTGGAAAGGCAATCCAAAATCCTTCAAGGAAAAAATACCAATACATTCTGGGTAAATCATTTTTTATTTGTAAATAATTTTTCAAAACCAAACCATTATGCTACCTAAACAAAATAGGGGAGGTGTTTGGTATTTTTAGTTTTTCATTGGGTTGAGCTCGGGCCATGAATGTTTGAACATCTATAACTGAGATGAAGGGTTGATATGGGCATCACGAGTTCATTCCACAGTCTTGGAGTAGTTTGGGATGATGGAACCCATTGACCATGCCATCATGAGGGTGTTTAGCTAAGGACAAAGGATTCACATTTTTCAACTAAATGACTTCATTGCATTTTTTGAAAACCAATATTCTTATGCTAATTCTTCTATGAATCCTAAACTTAGGACTTTCTTTTCCCCTAAGGTTGGAAAGCCAACTTCATAAAATCTTAAGCTTATGTTATTCTTCATGTGTTAAAGATAGCATGTGCTTAAATTGGGGATTTTTTTTGAAATCGGGTTTTCTAGCATCCAAACAAGCATCTCAACATAAACAAATTCCATAAACATAATATAGAACATGGAGAACATACATGCACAAGCAAAGATGACATTTTTCATAGAAAAGATAAAAAGAATGCATGGAGATGATAGATAGATGCATGAACATACTTAGGATGAACATGTTTAAAGAAAGCTTTGCTAAAAAAGGCATTTCATTTAATGGAACCTATCAAGCTGCTAGGAAATATATGGGCATACTTATGACATGTTAAGATGCATGCTTTACATAAGGTGCCAATGTGAATATGGAAGGAACATGGCAAGGTCACATGGATAGAGGCTGTTACGGTAATGAAAATGTAAAGGGGACAGCATGTAGACACTAAGAAAAACATCAAGATCCTAAACTACCACAAATAAAGCCAAAAAAATGCATGGGAGTCTTAGGATGGCCATAAAAGCATACAAAAGGGTTTAGTAAGATGATGTTAATGACAAACAAAAAATATAAAGATCAAGGTTGAGGGGATATACAAAAAAGCTTAAACTTCCCTTTTTTTTTTGGAGCGATGGTTGCAGGCTCAATTTTTTCCTTCTCCATGCTATTATTTAGTAGGAAAATGATGAAAAAAAGTAGCCTCTTAGTGGTATGGTTAATGGTGAGGCTTTTTGGTGAACTTGGGTTAGCTACGGGAATGGAGTATAGAGGTCAATGAAATAGTGTTTTGGTGAACTTTTAGAGCTGAAGTTGTTAGAGGATTTGTGAGGATAGGTGAAGAGTTTTCTGGGATTGCTAGAGAGTTTTTTTTGGTAGCTGAAAGCCCTTTTTTTTTTGAGGTAGCTTCCTCTTGAGACCCCTTCTTCTTTTGGTTTAGCCCCTCCTTTTTAGAAGACAATGCAAAGGGCCTCATTAATTTTTCTTCTACAGTATGGCATATCTTTAGCTGCCATCTTTAGTTAACCTTTTTCTTATTGGTTCTGCTATGCTGATCAAGGGGGTAAAAAGGCTGTGAAAGCCTGCAAGCTGGAGATATGCCTGCCACCATCTTACACCTATATATTTTATAAAAGTGACCTTTGTCATTAATTGTTTTGACTCCAAAAATTTGTTAGAATTCGTTAATGAACCCATAGTTAAGGTTTGCAATGTTATATGATAGTTCTTTGGTGCAAACATATGTTTAAATTGGGTTTTTGGAGGCTGAAAAATGGCTTGAACTAGGCAAAAATGTCTTGGTGTGTCAATATAGAACATGTTGTATCGATACACAACTCTTGAGTATCGATACAATGAGTTTTGTATCGATATTAAGAGCAGAAAAGTTTTCAGTCTCGAGACTTAGAGGCCAGTATCGATACTTATGCTTGTGTATTGATACATTTTGCCAAAAATCATAACTTTAGCTACTAACAAGGTCTATATCGATACAAACATGCCAAGTATCAATACCACACCTTGGGTATCGATACCAAACCCTCTTGTACTAATACTATATGTGGAAATTCAAAATTTTGGTAACGTGAAAGCCTCGTGACATTGTTTAAGCACCCATATGACCCGTGTATACCTTAGGTTCCTCAAGTTGTCTTATCTTGGTCACAAATATGGGAAAATTACCCTATTTTTTAATTTTTCTTTAAAGTCGTCTATAGGTTTTTTAGGCCTTCCCAAAAAACTTCATTGTCGGGTGACTCATCCCCTAGCTTTATTTCAATTCTTTTTTATTTTGTCACCTTTTACCTAAACCTTTAAGATAACAAAAATTGGTTCAGACAAAATGAGGTGTTTACAGCTGCCTCTCTTTCATCGTTGCTAAGTATTAGGAATAGCGCAAAGATAAATAAACAACATTTTGTTCGGGCAGTGTATTAGGTCATTTTTTAAGTAAGAGAGAAAGGGTGTCCTGCTTTTTGAGGACTAAAATGAAAGGGGTGCCACCCGCTTGTATGGGCTTAAAAGAAAAAGAAAATGCATCTGCTCTTCGAGGACTGAAACAAAAAAGGGTGCCACTAGCTTGTGTAGGCTTAAAAAAAAAGCATCCTGTTCTTTGAGGACTAAAAGGAAAAAGGTGCCACTGGCTTTTGTGGGCTTAAAAGAAAAAAAAAGGCACCTTGCTCTTTGAGAACTAAAATGAAAAGGATGCCACCAGCTTGTTTAAGGACTAAAATGAAAAGGTGCCACCAACTTTTATGGGCT